>JAPMOR010003710.1:151006-161017 GCA_026543865.1 Argiope aurantia | reverse complement strand
AAGGTGAATAACAGCGAAAGGAATTATAATCATATAGAAACCAATGTCTAAAAAGATCATTAATAGAAAATTAACTATGTTAGAAACCATTATTTCATGTATAGATCTCATTACTGTGATATTATGAAGACTTGTACTGTACAGAATGTTTCAAAACTATTAATACAGCATTTAAGGAGGTGAATAACAGTGAAAGGAATTATAATCACGTTGAAATCTATGGCTGCAGATTTTCAGATTTGCATCAAATTTTGAATGAATTCCATTGGCAGCAAATATGCCTGTCAGAGAAAACTGAGCATAATTGCAGAAAGTCAGCCAATTTGATGCACAATTTTAGCATCCAAAAGGTAGATTTGTATCGAGTTTTGAACCAAATCTATCAATAGACTGACCGTCTCTCTTGACTTATATACATTCGAATTCATGTAAATACAACTCGCTCTGAAGGACACGGATAAAATTTGAATGACCAGACCGTCGCGACAATATTGACGGGAACTAAGGTTGAATCCTAAGGCCATCACCGACCACGGTACAAGCCTCCCCGTGAGAACTTTTTCCCGTCATCGATAGGGTGTAGTCGACCCCACACCATTTCTGTATCCACCCAGAGGGCGAATCAAACACCATGCCAGAAGCTTCTCATCCTCAGATTTGAGGTTCCCTGCGGTGGGATAACGGATAAATAAAATTTGGTATACACTCTTTTTGCTAAAATTACTACTACTGTGTGCTCCAGTCAATTAATAAAAAGTTGTTCCAAATGCAATTCAAAGCGTTTTTGAGTTGTTATATTCACAAAACAGATAGACATATTTCTTAAAATGTTGTTTTCGGACTCGTGGATATTTGACATGTAAGGATTTGTCAGAATCTGGAATTAGAATGTTTTGACGATTACAATAACTCATTCTCTCTATGCGAGAAAGTAGAAAACGCTCGCCATATTTGAATCAGAAAATTGAGAAAAATAACTTACTCTTCATTCAGACATGTTATGCTGATTTAGTGATTTTAATCTAATTAAGTAAAAATCACATCAATCTGAGATCATATATATTTTATCTGATATAAATCATATAGAGATATTAAACTTCTTGAAGTTCGGCCATACTTTCAAGCCTTTTATGTTTTCTTAAACGCTGGCCAATCCGTTAGTGCGCTTCGTTATCTTATTAGCACTTACGTTGATGGACTGAATGAACGTTCTCCCTCTCTCCAATGCTGACGTGCGCTGCTTCTTTATCAATGATTCCAGTGTCGAAAAAAGGTCAGTCAGATAAAGAGAAAGTTTCTTATTCCTACATTCGAGACACATTAAATAAAATTTCAAGTTTATTTCGTATTTAAATTCCAGACGGGAAAGTGTGCACGTAATTGACTCGATGTTTTGTAACCATTATTAATTGTAGCACTTTAGCTGGATATTTTTAGAGACATTAATTTTAATCTCAGGTAAGATTGCGTATCGCTTTCAGTTTTAGCATGCGCGCTAATAGGATTATTTTATAAACCTTTCTGCTGCGAATATATATATATATATTAATATGACAGTTTTAGCATTTTAGCGAGCTGGACCCAGAGATAGATGCTCCTTTACTAGCAGGAGACGAAATTCTCTGATTTACTATTGTTCACATTTACCTCCTTTAAGCGAGGGTATGATCCAATGTTACAATATTTTAATAATTTAATTAGAATATCTTTGTTGAGTTTCACAATAAACTGTTTAAAAAAACTACAAACCACTACTTTTTTATTGAGCTACAGACACCGATTGTGAAATAATGTCTGTCAGATATGAGGGGTGCTTTAATTTATCCTATTTTATTGGAAACGAAGAAACTATCTTCGTCATGTATGTCAAATGATAATTCAATTCATCTACCCTTAGTTATGTTATTTCCTCTATATTAACCAACTGATCCTTTCATGAAACAGATTTAATGTTAATAATCTTAGTTTATTCATTTCGCAGCTTTTACAAAAGTTTATCCATTATTTTATTGTGTTAATCATCCTATCCTATTTTCATGTATAGAGATTAAAAAGTCTCATAAACGTCCATTCTTGCTCTAAATATGTCAGTGATAATGCTATCCAAAATTTAATATTCCGAGTTAAATGCTAGAGGTCCCCCCCCCCCTCTTTAATTTTGTCAATGCCAGGTTTGAACAAGAAAGTTTGTACATTTAATATTTATAAGCAAGGTTTCAGGATTTATTACTGCATTTAAATATAATGTAGTTAAGTTGTTCCGCTAATTCACGAATATACTCTCTATGGCGTACATCGTTTCGGCGGACGCAGTTGTGCAAAACACAAACCAGCTAAATATCCATCGCCGAATAACTAAAAGACCATGTAAAGGCTTTTTTTTTATTATAGTCTGAGTCAACGCAAATCTTCCTAAGTGGACTTACCGAAGTTCTAAAATTTTTCCGCCTGTATGAAGTGCAAGTTAGAGAGAGGCCTATGAACCATGATTCAAAATGTCCAAGTCCATTCCTAAATAGAACTGAAAAGAACATTAATAAAAATTAATTAAACTAACCTTGAGTTGTTAACTATAATTGGCAGCGAATTCAGTACTGGGATTTGATATCCTTTCCATAAATGAACGTACTATGGACACTATATGTAATGATCCTGAATGCAACGGTCAACTGGTTGTATTGATCAAAATCGCGAGAAAATCCACCGGTTCTAGTGATCAACAATTCGCTTGCTGCGATAATTTTCGATATATAAACGGTTCGGCATGAACGTTTTATTAGAACCAATCAAGAGCGTGATCTTGATTCATTGAAAAGTCAGCAGACTTTGCCGAAGGAGAGTGAAACTTGAGATTATGAGATCTAGTTCAACGTTGGCGTAAATTGGGAAACAACTAAAAAAAAAAAAAAAACAGAAGTAACAATTTGTCCTGCTCGGATAAACCGAAGAGATGAAGGCATACAACATGACAGCAAAGACGATGAAAAAGAGCTAGAAGAGAAACTACCATCAGTCCACAAAACTGAAAGTCCTTCGATCTTTTCGATGAGTCCAATACCGCCCAAAATCTTTTGCTGGACATTGTTCATATGAAGCGAATAGAGCGAATCCTTGATAATTCAATAGTCTTGATAAATATGTATAAATATTATTCTGTTCTCTACATTGTATTGATTTTTCTATTTTTAATCAAAGCTACTGAATAGTATAAATGCTGTGTGGTCTGTTTTTTCTGCTGTCTTTATATACTTACAGAATTGCATTATTTTCAAACATTTTGTATAGAATGATCTTTTTGGCTTGGGTCCAAAGTGATTACTATAGGCGGCTTCTATTGTAGTTCAGTGGTGATCAATCCAGCTCACATTGTCGATGCGAGCTGGATATATGAATGTGAACGAGCTTGATTGCATCGGTTGTTGGTTAGTGTCCGCAGTTGCGCAAGTGGCGTTCTTCAAATGAGTGATTAAAGCGGCCTGCTTGGCATGAAAGGGAAGGGATGTCGCAAGATAGCGTTAGATTCTTATCGTCTGCACAATGTCGGCGGACACACAACATGCACCTATGCTTTCCATTGACTGCGTAAGTGATGGGGGAAAAGATAATCTCACAGTGAGAGAAAGGATGGGGATTGCACCACACCGCTTTTCTTTCGGTATGGAACTCTCTTTTTTTTATTGTGTGAGCTTTGTTGATCAATGACCAGAAAGAGAGAGAGAGAAAATTATGACCGGAGAATCAATCTTCTGTTTGCATTTAAGGTGTTTGAGAGGCAGTATATAATCTACGGTGTTTGATTATGATGAAATCTAAATTTCTATTTGTTAAAAAAATCAATAATTTGGTGGCAGATCAGAGGATTCCTTTAATATCAGTGGAGTACCAACGCCGGAGGAAAGAATGGAATACCAACACAGTTGGTGTCTTCGTTGCTTGTTCATAATTCAAATTTACAAATTTTCTTTCCTGTATTCTTTAAGTAACAACAAAAACAAATGTTAATGTAAAAAAATCATGAAAAAAAAATTTACAAATTTTTTTTAAAAAAATAGAATACATGCTGTTTACCTATTTATTTTGTTCCATCATCAAGCAAAATAAAAATTTAAAAAAACTCAACCATTAAAATAATCCAAAATTTGCATTGAATTCCTTCAATTTAGGATGAAAACACCGTAGACTATCCGTTTAGTGTGCGATATCCAGTCGTGTGATTAAATGCTTCATGATTGTCACGTGTTTTATCTTTTTATGACTAATCGCTCTGTCAGATCCGGCCTATAATTGATAGTCCGAAGATGGAAGAACCATCGCGGAAATTTCTCACAATCCATCATTTACAAATGCTTTTTTGTAACTGAACACCCTACGCTGATGGATACTTTGTCGCTGTCTTCAAACAAGCCGGCTCTTTCTTTCTCTCTTGATCTGAATGAATATTATGGTGCAGAAAACAAAAAATGATGGTAGTAGTTCTTTTCTCCTGTATGAATATAAATCTTCTTATCATCGTGTTCCCAGATTACCGGGTACAATACTTCCATTTTTGTGGAAAAGATCAGGGATCAAGGCGTATAGAGGCAATAGAAAAATCCACCTGAAATGAGCTTTTTCGAGAAATGACATGCTTGACTTCATAATGTTTGGTATTCATTGGAATATTTGCTTTGAATGCTAATTTTTAAGTTATTTTCAATAAATATTATTTTATTTTATTTATTTATTTGCCTGATAAATTGTTTTATTTTCTCTAGCAAATTTAATGTTTACTGGCCGACGATAGTTTGAATTGAAATCCGAAATTTCAAGCCTGTTGGTAATTTACTTTTTTTATTGTTGCGATTATGTTTATTTTTGCTGTTTCAAGGAAACGTTTAACTTCTTTGATTTGAGAATTAATCTGTAATCGAAATTGCTATCACACATTCTGCAATTTCATTTGTAAATTAGATTTTAAAAATTTGCGGTAAATTAAAAATTGTAATAAATTTATAAGCAGCAATTAATGTTTTAAAAAAAATCAGGAACCACTCTTAAAGTTGTCAAGCATCTATTTGGTTTTTATATAGATTACAATATTTAAATGAATTTTCATTTGGTGGAGAAATTATAGTTAAGAATTAAAAATTATGTTTAAACGTAACTTTTTTAGCAAAACCTCAAATGTTAGAATGCATTCAAGTGCCGTAGTTCAAACCCTTATTTTGCATTTAAAAAAAATTATGGATCATTGCTCTGACGCGCATCGTTATCGAACATAGTAGCTTTTTTAAATTATATTTTTTTACATTCCTATTAAAAATAAGCAAATTCTTAAAAATAAAACCATCCTTGAAACATTAGGTGAAAAATTATTTGAGCAGTGCCTTAAAATAATCCACACCATCTACAATATAAATTTATACCAGACGAAACTTAACTCTGGAATTTGTAGATTCGGATTGAAGATTATTATAAATATGTAAAGGATTAATAAAAATATGTAATGCAACTGGCACATTAGTGTTGTTCAGTAGGGCCTTTTTACAATTTGTTTTTATTTTCCTTGTTTTCTTTGTATTTAACTTGGGAAATTCATTATATAATTCCAAAAGTAAAGAGATGCTACATAATGTTGTGCAATGTTGTTATAGCGTTATTTTTCATTATCAAATTAATATTGTACATCTTGTATTGCATAGAATAAAAGAATTCTACTTTATACATATGGAGAATTCGATCGTCAGTCAACATATATTGTCTTTCTATTTAAATTTCTTTTTTATCGTAATGTAGTGCCCCACGGGGGAGGAAGGCACCTCGTAATTGAGGTTGAGAAGCTTCCGGCATGGTGGTTGATTCTCGTCACTTTTGTGGGTACACGAAAAGGTGAGGGGGTGTGGCTCCCCCCATCGATGACAGGACGTACTTCCTTAGGCAAGGGTTGTACCGTGACCGGTGATGGCCGTTAGGGCTCATCCACAGTTCTCGCCCGTATTGCAGTCCGGTCATTCAAGTGTTTCAGTGTGCCTTCCGGCGGGTCGCAGTAGTCATTTTGTGATTGTTAGAATGTAGTTTCTTTTGTTGATCAGCCCAACATACCACCATAAATAAGCAGGAGTGGCTACCATTGCTATAGTGAGACTAGAACAAAAAGTTCTTCGAAACACCCATTTTTTTATTTATTTTTTTATTTGGTGAAGAGTAGAATAGCGATGTGCAAAATATGTTACTATTTTTAATATTAAACATGAAGTAGTGGCATAGCAATGTAAATGGCGCGAAGAATTTTTTTTCCTACATTTTTAGGCCTAATGGACATGCGATTTGTGTTGGATACATCTTTAACTATAAAATGTCAGTGTAGCGAATAACTATGTGAAATACATTGGGAGTTGTTCAGTAATGCACTCATATGTCAATATTCAATGCCAGGTAAACAATTCTTCAGCATTTTCTTTAAAGTTCAAAATACATGAGCATTTCCCAACGTACTTCAAGTTGCTAAATCCCATCGCCAACTAATGATTTATCCAGTAAAAGAAAAGAAAAAAAAAGGACACGTATTCTTTATTTGAGAAGGAGGAGATACTTACACTTTTGCCAATTACTTTGCTGGGTCACTATTTTCACTAATAACAATTTAAAATATTTGGAATTCGACGAAATAAAATAATATACGACTTAAGTTCAAGACGGGAGCAATCTTTTTCCACTTCCTTTCCTCAAACCGGCTGCAACTGGTTCTCAGCGCGCTCGGCGGATTGACTGTATGACGTCGCTTTTCGCAAAAAGCTGCAACTGCCGATATGTGATGTATAATTCCTTCCCCTCCCCTCCCTTGCTGCTATTTTCCTCCTCCCCTCTGCTATATTTGCGACGTGTTTAGCAATGGCACACTGCCCCGGTTTTCAAGGGGATGAGGTTGGGAAAGAAAAAAAAAAAAAAAGGGTTGACGTTGACTAGAGTTGAGGAGTAGAAACACTACTGCCTAAATGAGTCCAGTTGAATCGAGTGCTAATCTAAAGCGGAGGAAAAAGAATATGTGCTTACTTGCATTTTGTTATGCAATGAATGATTTTTTGATGGGGTTTTTTTAAACTGATTATCATTAGAGAAAGTCAAAGAGAAATTTGGGGATTTAATCATGAGAAAATATTGCATGTGTTCTACATATCAATAATGAATAATTTCATTAAATATCATGTTTATGTTAAGTATTGTTGGATCTAGAATCGTTTCCGTTAGACTTCGATTATCTAGAATATTATTACTTTATTAAAGCATAGATTTTTAAGGAGAATAAGAAATATTAGTCTCTTTTCAATATATTATCTCAGATTATTATATTAGCAAATTTTCTAAACTTGTGTTTCAATTTATTTTCTGTATTATTTCATAATCTATAAAATTAATGGGCGACTTTTATTCCTTTCCACATTTAAGAATTAGATGTCTCAAAATTGCGAGTTCAATCTTGATAACCATGTATTCAGATCAAGACAAGTCAGTAATATCTCTTAAAAATGAAACATTTATATATTTAATGAATTATTGAATTATTAAAGTTTTTTTTTATGAATTTTTCTTCACTTTTTGAATTCTTTAATGATTTGATTATAAATTATTGGGGAAACGAGAATCCTAATTCCTTTTATGAATTCTTTTATAATTTATTTATCAACTTTTGGATAATCCAAGAGTTCTCTTAAACTTAATCAGGCAAAATTTAGCTGTTTTACATAACTGCAATTGAAATGTTAAGTAAAGAGAAAAGGAAATTTACCTTGAAGTTATATGAAAGCATTTGCTCTAATGATAAAAAAAAAAAAAAATGAGATTTAGAATTAAGCTCCTTATATTAGTTTACTAAAAAGTAGTGAAGCAGAAGTCAGACATCTGGCAGAGGTTAAAACAAAAATTGTAAAAGCGTAGGAGCTGATGATAGTTTTAGAAGAGAGAAAGGTCTAAAGAGTTGAAGGTCAGGATTGTCTCAGCTAATCGACCACTTATGCAATCAACATTTATTACTTTACAAATACAGTGAAAGTAATTATAATATTAATAATAATTCAATTTTTTATTTAATACTAATTACTTTAAATAAAGTTTTCAAAATTAAATCTTATTAATGTTTATAATATGTTCTATTTACCTTCAAACAAAATCCGAGTCATTTTAACATTTTCACTTTTTGCGAGAAAAAAGTAACTTCTGTTTCAGCTTCCCAAAAATAGAAATTATAAAAAACAACACTCTTCGATAGGGATGGCACTCTCATATTTAATTAAAAATATTTTATCGACAAGATAGCTGCCTTGACACCTGCTTGGAAAATGTAAGTTCAGTTTGGCAAATTTTCCGTAGGTAGATTTTGCCGTTTTCTCAAAATAGTAGGTTTCGATTTTGAATTGCATCGTACTATTCAAAACCGAATTGTACAGTGAGTTAAAATTTGGTAATTTAATTGCGGTAATAATAGTTTTTATGTATTTCGATTAACACTATATAACATAACATTCCATAAAAAAAACTATTTAACATGCATCGCAATTAAATCGAAGTATTGTAATTTCCGCAGCAAGTCAATTGATGAACTTTATGTTCCTAATTGCTAAATAAATTTGTGAAAAGTACTAATTCAATTAATACAAAAAAGTTAGGATAAGATTAATACCTAATTAAATGTAATTGATCGTGCTCTGTTCTGTTCCATCACGTGCTCTTTGTTAGTAGAATATTTTATAAACACTGAAAATCTTTTTTAATAATATTGTGTTCAACCATAAATACTGGGCAGTCTGGAATCCTAAGAAACAAATAAGAACAACTATATTTACATAAAGTAAAATAAAAAAAATAATAAATATACTTTAAAATGTGTAATAAATTGACCAGTACGGAAGACCTAATAACGTGCACTGTCTAGGGCCCGCAAAATATCTAAATTCACCGTTATTTATGATTACAACAATATGTTCGGTTCGTTCTGGGATTAGTTGATAGATACTATTTATGTCTAAAATCAAATGTCGAATTCTTAATCCACACGTAGAATTTTGCGTACGTGAGGAAGCCAGAAAAACGAAATGGAAACTTTTATACAGAAGGTTTCCTTACTCCCTCCCTTTTTGGCTCTGCGCCAGAGAAACTGGATTGCACGGGGAAAAAAATTCAACGCTTGGAAATAAAAAATCTTGTGTCGTTTGCACTGTGGCAGGACTTTAAACCTGTCCTTCCCGAAAGTTCCTTTGCACGTGGTGAAAAAATTTGCACAGTGTTCCTTTTTCGAACATGTAATGTCCTACGAACATTCCCAACTGCTAATGATTTTTTTATTCAGTCGTTAACACAATGAATGTTTGGGCTAAAATGAGTAAAATTTATGATATAAATTGCTACTTCAGAGTGGAATGAAAAATATATGTTTGTGTATTTTCAAGAGTTGCATAAGTTTTAACCTCTGCACACAGGCTGAGGTATATTGTGTGTCAGTGGCATGTATTGTTAAGACAAACATCGATGATGATGGGAAGCCTACCACCCCTATAAAAGTACCTAAATGCACAAATAGTTTCCATTGACTGAAATAATTAGCTCTGTCTGATCGAATATGCACGTGCATACTTTGTGGTACATTCTGTACGCCAACTTGACTTTCATGAGGAAATTTTCTCTACAGTGCAATAGGCCATTGTTTTTGAAGAATAACTTTATAGATTTTTTAAGTAAAGGAATTTTAAAGTATTTTTGAGATTGAGATTAATTTCAGAAAAGTGAGCTATTCAAAGCATAAATATATATATATATATATTTAATTTCTTACATGACTAGCCAAAACGAAACTCTTGAGATACGGCCAGGACTATAGCAAAATCGATACAATTATTCAAAAACGTGACATTAATAAGACTTAAATAGAAATAAAGTGGAATTTGATGTTGTAGACCAATTTGGTGCATATTTGTAAGGCTTGAATGTAGAATACATTTACATTCTATTTACATTTTAAATGTAGAATGCATACATTAC
>JAPMOR010003710.1:79483-150996 GCA_026543865.1 Argiope aurantia | reverse complement strand
ACATTCTATTTACATTTTAAATGTAGAATGCATACATTACATGAAATACCAGCGGGAGGACGTTTGGTCAGGACGGATTTAACGTGCAACAGACCCCCTTACACGACGGTTCTTCGGTGGAATCGGGTCTCGAACCTGAAACCCTCCGGTTCCGAAGCCGAGACCTTATCACCAGACCACTGCGACCTCCATTTTAGTAATATGGAAAGTGAATGACGCGATTTAAAAGAAAAGCAATTATGAGAAATATCTAATAAAAATAATTTCCTCTTTTCTTCTTTTACTTGCGAATTATTTATTAAGGTATCTGAACGTCCTGATCTGTCTGAATTGTTTCGAAATTTGACCTACATTGAAGAAGAATTTTTATTTAATATCTCAAACGTTATTAAATTTTACTTATAAGTAAAAAATACATGTTAAACTTTTATGACTCTACTGAAGTTTTTAAAAATAAAATTTAAAAAGTTTTCCCTTTTTTTATTTTATTTGTGTATTCGATTTCCGATCCTTAGATGCTCTTAAATAACTATCTGAGTCAACTTTAAATTAAATACATCGAATTAGCCTGCATTTTCTTTAGAAATAAATAAACCAATTTTAACCGATGGATTGCAGGAGGACGGCGAACTATTTGTCTATTGGTCAAATAAATAAATTTGTTAAAAAAACAAATTTTTTGAATTATGAATTATTAAGACTACAGTGTTGATGCTCATTGAATTATTAAAATCATGAATTAAAGTATAAGTGGTTACATTTTTATTATATGATGGGATATTAATTATTCATACGAGTTCTCTTATATTCTACTTGATGAGTTCGTAAAATAATATGTAAGTAATATTTGTTTGTAATTTATTATTTCTTTATAATCATTAGCAAACTGATGAATTATTTACATTTATAAGAAACTCATTAACATAATTATGGTTAATATTTCAAGATTTTTATTAATTTAATTATCTTTCCATGATATACACAATGAAAAAATAATTAAAAACGTATATATTTTCTCAATGTTGCTAAAATAAAAAAAAAGAAATTAAAAATAAAAATTAATCATAAAAGTGAGGATTAAATTTAACATGTAAAACTAAATTGATCAATTATTAAAAAAGACGCCTTAAAATGTCCACTGTTTAAGGCTGCGAAATCCCTAAATCCGCCACTTATTCTAATCGCCTGGTTGCTGTCTTTTACTTCTCCAGATAAAAGAATTTTAAAAGGAAGTAATAGTGTCTTGTTAATTTTCTCTGTAATTAGAATTGACCCATTTTAAGTCCACTGTTGGATTCGGAAAAGTAAACATTTTTGATGTAATATAAACGTAATTAATTAACATTCGAATAATTACCGTAAATATTAATTATCATAGTTGTCTAGAACATTTGTGGGTCGTGATTGCAAATACTGATACTAAACTAAAAGTAAACATACTAGTTTTTGTTTTGAAATTTATGTAAAAAACGAACATTTATATTTTTGCACAATAGTTCATGTCAAGATTTTAACCCCTAAATTAATTTGTTTGTTCGTTGTTTGTGCATCGATTAATCGCATTTTTAATCAACAACTAAGCCAATGATAAATATTTTAATTCAATGCAACAATATCTTAAATAATCATTGGATGTTTGTTTAAATCAAAAAGACAAAACATTCCCTAAGTAAAAAGTATCCTCTAATTAGATAGTAAAGAAAATAAAGCAGTTAATAGAGAAAGATAAAATGTCTTCGGGTATGAAAGATCATTGTGTCATTTAGGCTGATGGTTTAGGTAACGTGTAAAATCCGCCTTCATTCATCTTCAAGTTGCTGCAGGACGGTGATCTGCCGATAACTGATTCCTCAAAGAAAAGTCGAACCTTACGGTTCATTTAAGATCTTCTTTCACATTCATGTAAATTAATAGCTCTTTTGTGTGGCACTTTTATACAGTAGCAGATGCGTAAAATTCTTTAACGATTTTTTTTTCTTTAACAATTTCTTAATCAATAATCTGTTGAAAGTCGTTTGTGTTACAAATATGAATATGATTTGGAAGAGCTTGCATCAGTGTAAACGATATTTACAGTCGTTATGAAATTTAACATGATTTTGAATCTTAGAGATGTCAATTCTTTACTATTTCTTTATTTTGTAGTCTTTTTTTTATGTTAACAATGCTTATATTTTAAAAGTATTTAGGTTAAAATTGGTGTTATTCTTTGAATGCATTTCATAAAATATAGAGAAAAATGTGCATAAATTAAGAATTCTCTTTCGATTGTGAGGTTATTTATATGTTTGCAAATATAAGAAAGACTATCACAAATTAATGCAAAAGATCGTGAAATATTTGCATCAAAGGTACTATTTATGGTAAACTTGTTGCATTTTATAGACTTTTATTGATTATATAGATGTGTGAATTGTCCGGGACAAAGCTGAAAAATAATCTAAATATGAAAATTATTCTCATTGGGATTAATTATTTTGGATATAAAGAAAATTTTATTAAAATTCGGATGGACATATCATAAAATAGATTATATTAACACAAGATTCATTGATAATCCCCCCCCCACACTTATAAGCGTGCGATTATAATGCACCAGTCAACAGCGGTTGCAATATTTGGACGACTTTATATGCTGTATCGAAACCAAATGACCATGTTCCAAGCGATGCAAATCTCATCCTGCCTCGACACGATAACGCTTGTTACCCGACAACCGTGAGAGCTGCATCCTCGCACCCGCTGGGGAGGCACAACAACACGATCTATTTAAATGAAAGAGACATTTGAGACACACATGTCTTCTCGACTGTTTTTCCTTCATCTGGCCGTCGTCATCTAGGATCTCTCTCCATCCACTACTGGCTGCGTAGGGGGGCTTGGCCAGCGGACGCGAGATAAAAACTGGGGCTTCATTTGATCTTGATATCTCACTATGGTCCTGTAGGAAGAACTAATGATGCCGCGATGGCTGAAACCGACAAGAGGACCGTAACTGTGCGACATCACTTGGAAACGGTTAGAATTCGAGTGAGATTTTCGGTTTGCTGAAAAGCAATCTTGGTGGCATGTTTAAGATTCAACCGGTGCCCGAATACTCACCGGGGCTTAATTCGAAATATTTCGACGCGTGTTCTAAATAATTTTATTATTATTTGTAATCTTCTTGCTTTGTTACCAGGTCTGATGGTAATCCTTACTCTGTGACCCGATATAATGTATTTTTAACCCCTTTTGTAATTGCATTCCGGGCTAATTGGTCCTTTCTCTCATTTATAAATGGCTTACCGAAGATAAATGATATGAGAAGTATTTATTTCCATATCCCATAAACAACCTATGTCTTTCTTTAACATCTGCTTTTAAGTATTGGGTTGTTCGGAAAGTAATTTCGTTTTTTCCCGACAGAGGATTTAATTGTATTTTTTTGCACCCAACTTCACATTTAAGCCGTATAATTTTTATATATTTTGAGAGCTCATATAGCAAGGCTTGTGTGTGAAAAATTCCAATTAATTCTACGCAGTAGTTTTTGGTTGGTGCCCTTTTAAATAGGGAGAGCGATAAGCAGCATTTTCGACATATCTTACCGTTTTACTACAGAAAGGGTAAAAATGCTGTTCTAGTCAGAAAGAAATGGACCGATGTGTATGGAGAAGGTGTGTTGACAGTACGCCAGTGCCAGAACTGGTTCGCTAAATTTTTTAGACGGTAAAACCTTCACTTCAAATCAGGAGGTCAAAAACCACCTCGATCCGTTTTTTGGCAGCAAAGACCAAACATTTTATGAGCGTGGAATGATGCTACTACCAGAAAGATGGCAAAAGGCGTTGGACCAGAACGGCCAATATATAATTTAATAAAGTATTTGTTTATTATACGAAAACTGTCTTTCATTTCCACACACACAAACAAACAAAATTACTTTCCGAACAACCCAATATAAAAAATGAATATAAAAATTATTGCCATAGAGGCATCGTATCACTAAGAATTTGCGTCCAGAAATCCTTACACCATCTTATTTCGTTACTGATACCTATCTAACTTAAAAGACTATTGGACCTAAGTACAGGTGTCAAGATCAGTCTACACGGGGTAAAAGATCGAATCATTTGGAACAAGAATTTGAGACAAGAAACTTGTTCCAAAAATATGGCATTTCTAATAAGAGATGTATACATGTAAGCTCTGTATTAATCTACTTTTTATTAAAAAAAAACGTTACTTGAAGGTTGTTATAAAGCACAAAGAAACTTTTTGCACTTTGAAGCACGCACCAAGAGAATTCTAATTTCATAGGGAAAAAAGGAAATAAATGATGTAAGAAGAGATGTTTCTTTTTACTAAGTAACAGCGATGAGGTTCATTCCAAACGAGAGTTTTCACTCTTTATTCCCCCCCCCCCTTTACAATTTAGAAAGCTTAGGACTGAAGCTTGATGTCAAAATAAAATGCTAATAAATGTAAGTATATAGTTTATATGATGATAAATGATTATCGTAAATTTTGGAAACGAAGAAAATTAATACTTAATGATTTATCTCGCATATACAGAATTCAAAAGAATTAATAATTAGAAATCACACAGAAGAAAAAAATTAATTTACTGTCATATATTTTTTTATGATTTTTTTAGAAGTCGATCCTTTTTGTTAACGATGGCAATATGTTATAAGCAAAAACAAATGTAAGAGAAAAAAAAAGTCGACAGTATCTTAATAAGACGCTTCATAAAAGAAATCTGGCCTTTTTTTCGCAGAAAAATTTAAAATAAAGTGAAAAATTCTAGGAAATATGACAAAACTGGAGCTGACATTAATATTTCACTGATTTGAGTCGGTCCCTTTCTAATTAAATACCTGTATCTTTCTATTTTAAACATGTTAATTAAGACTTTTCTTGTTAACGAAGGCATAAACAATTTCTTCGACTTTGTTGATTTCAATAATGATTCTCCGACTTCTTTTGAGAGAGTTAATAATCACTTATTTGTTCTTTAAGCACATAAAATGACAACTTAATTCCCCCATGCGTCTGGCGCCTTTGCAAGAAATGATGTCAGTTAATTATCCGATGTTTTTCGAAAACCTCTTTTATCTCTTTGTTGCCATTCCGTTAAAATTTAAATCATTTTTATGGCTATTTTTTTTTAATCTGTGAAAGCTGTGAAAATGATTTTTTACTATCTCGTTATATTTTTATTTCAACGTCTTTCCTTTAAAGGGAAAAAAATAGTCTGATTTAGTTGTGTAATTTTTTTCTCCTTTCGAATTAAATCTTTTTTGAAGACTTAATTTATTTGGTTTTAAAAGTACTTTTGAAACTTTCCTTTAAATCTTGTTTGAAATGCAAAAAAACAGAAAAGAGAAAACTGTTTTTAAAAGAAATAGTAATTTTTTTCAATTTTATTTTAATTAAGTAATTTAAAAATGATTTGGATCAACACATTTTTTTTTTTGTTTCTTAAAAGAGATCATATTTTGCATTTAGTATTTAGAAGCATGAAATATCATTAGAAGTAATTAACTTTTTCAATTTAAAAAGCGCCAAAATATTATCAAAGGAAATAATCGGATTTAACATTTATATCTGAATTCATTTTTTTTAGTTTCCTTTTTGAATATTTAAAAAAAGAATAAAAGGAAGGAGGTTTAAGACAATTGCTACAAAATAAGAGTAATGCTACATCCCCCTCCTCAACGGTTTACATTTTAGTAGCGATGAATAGTTTTTCATCATTTGTCAGAAATGTCAATGTTTCTTATTGATTACAGTGGAAAAAAAGAGTTGGCTAATTAGCTTCTTAAAACATTTTATACGTTGTTAAATTATTATCAATTTTTGCATTGGATTTAAAATTTATTGTAGTGATAAAAAGATGAAGTGAAAATAAAATCACACTGCCCCTCACATCATTATTTTGCTCTATCAAGGCATGAGACACTTCATTATTTTGATTAACTAAATATATTAGAAATGAAACAACAGCAGATTAAAAATAAATGAATATATTTGAGGATTATATGCACATTTTTGTGTGCTTTTCCTTTGTTAGACTTGCTTTTTAATTATTTAAAGAACACAAAATACATTTTTTGTTTGTTTGTTTCTTAAGAATGACTGAAGAAAATTACAAATATATATATATATATATATATATATATATATATATATACTGAAGATAGACAAGATGTGGTTAGAAAATAACGAGACTAATGCTTTAAAATAATTTCATTTTTCTCCTTTTTTTTTTTCTTCAATTTTAATATTACTACATTCAATATATTTTTTTTCGTTGTTACATGCGAATTCTCTACTATTCGAAGAACTTCCGATCTTTTTCTGAAAACCCTTTCATCATTACCGCTACTTTTAGTTTTACTATAGCTACAGTTCCTTATATAGTTCCGTTTAACTTCATGGTCAACTATCCCAAAAGAAATTCCACTGAGCGAAATCTGGTGAATGGAGTGGCTAATTACAAATAGAATTCCAGCCATCTATACAAATACATCTATACAAAACCTGAATGTGAGTTCAGAGGCTTGTGCTGAAAAAAACAAAAAAACAATCGTGATTTATTCTTTCAAAAATCAGATAATCCTTTTTTCTCTGAAAAAAATCCTTTAATTTCTTGGAGTAATTAGAAGATTTGTTCGATATTGCTGATTAACAGTTTGTATTTAAGGTACTCAATCAATCTGTATAAATCCGATGCTGTAGAAACAACTTGCCGAACTTAGATAAATTTTAGAACTAAAAAGATAAATTTTAGCATTTAAAGAGTAAATTGATATCAAATTTTAAATCAGTTCCACTAAAGGTTAACTATCTATTGGTTTGCTATAACTCAAAAGTGCAAAAACTTATATAAACGAGATTTGATGTATAATCTTATTAACAATCCTTTGACAGCACATTTACTTGAAAGCGTTTATTTGCTTTGGAGAGCATTTAATTTTTTGAACGAATAAAAGCAGTACATTTTATGTAAGAATTCATTTATTTCATATATTTCAGCATGATATTGAGATTATTTAATCTAATTAGTATTACAAAAAGAATTTGAAACATGTAGAGGGACGAGACTTTTTATTATGTGTTATGCCATGGATGAAAGAATGAGTTCAGTTTCAGGAATTACTTTTTATTAGCGGGTTAAGTTCCACGGCACAAACATTTAACACAAGCATATTGAAGAACAAGGCATAGAACAAAAACACACGGCAAGCAAGGACAACACAAGAGACAAGAATGAGGAATCATGGGAAAACATGGCTCTTGATAGGTGGCTCTAGTAGCGCCACCTATGAAGAAAGGAGAAGGCAGTAATTGTAACCGCTACAAACATAAATTCAAACATATACAGAACGTTCTGATACGTCAAATGTACCAAAGGGTTAAATTGGTATATAATCTTATTACTAACTGTGACAACCGAATGGTATGATATGTAGGATTGAAACTTGCGTTGTGGAGATAAAATATAATTAAGCGTCGTTTGTTCTTCTTTTGATTTTCATTTAATTGTAACATAGACCATCTAGTTATTCTTTAACAACACATCGAATATCATATATTATATCATCAAATTGTTTGAAGGATATGAAACTAATGCAGCCAGTTATAGGCTTGTTTAATACAACACCAGGACGTCGTATTTATTTAAAATCATACTTTCGCCAGCATCACCGTTATTATTTTTTAAATTCTATGTCTGAACTGGAAAGATGTCATATTTATCGCCAATTTTGTCTTTCATCCGTGGTAAGTTGTGAATGCATCTCTTTCAAACAGCAATTTGATCTATTTTTTTTCTCTCGCCAGGATACTCATTAAAATAATGCGTTCGTCTAGACGTGATGTTGAGAAGAAGTGTTCTATTAGAGATGTTGAGAAAGCCTATCTCCCATCCTAGCATAAGTTAATTAAAGTTACATGTTTTTGTTTCTGGCAATCTTTTAAAATCTCTACCTTCACGACGTGATTTGTAGGAAAATGCGATTTTTTGTGATGGGATTCGTGGGAACTATACCATATCTTGGATCGAAAAATGTTAATTTAATGGCTGCAAGAGAAGGTATTAAATTTTGGTTGGAACATTGAGTCTTTATAATTTTTTTTTATCTTTGTTACTTTGCATTTATATTTTCATCGGAAGCAGGATGAAAATAACTTTTTCTTTTTTTATTCATTATGGGTTTTAATGTGCCAGTATCCGTATTGAATCAAGTCGATATCAATTTTTGATTTGTTTTGCAAATTTTAAACTAAGATTAATAATGAACTAAATTAAGGTCATCGAGTGCGTAGAAGTTCTTTTTTCTTTGTTTTTTTTTTAAATTGCTCCAAAAACTAGATAATCATTCTTAAGTTTGTTTGTTTTTTGGTTGGTTGTTTGCTTAAAAATATTGTATCGATTGCAGCTGGAAATGTTAATCTTCATTAAACAAATTTGTTGTTCTTGGGAGATGGAGATGCTAAATTTGGTCAGTCGCTTAGATTGAGGTATCATAAGTTAAATTCTGTCAAATAGTTTACCTGTAAAATAGATAAATTAGGTTGCAAAATATAAATTTGATTTATGGAATTATTTTGTAATGAAAATGATTCATGGTTCCGGTTAGAGAACAACAATTAGATACCATCTAAAATCTTAACAAAAATTTAATAGCCCTTACACCGTTTAAAAGTAAGAAGCAAAATATGTTATTAACCCTTAAATATGTAACTTATCTGGCTATAATTTAATTAAAAATTATTTAAATGTTAAGGACTAATGAATAATTTACTGTTGTATAAAAGTTGTTCCGATCGGAGAGCAAATTATTATCTAAATTGCCCTGTTTAAATCAATGGATTACTACCCCGAACTAGAGGAACACTCAGATAGTAGTTATAATCACTAGTAATCTTTGTTAATTAAGCCACAATAAAATAAAAAAGCGAAGGTAGAATGAAAAATTGAACTATAAAAGGGCATTCAAGAATCAAATATTGGTTAAAAATATAAGATTCTGTGTTTAACATCAGGATACGATTGAAAAATAAGAGCTATACAGCTGTGACGTATTGAAACAAACTTTACTCAAACACATACAAATGTTTAATTTAGAATACATTATTTATGCATAGAAATTCTATACAATTCCTGAAATGGTATTCACTGTGTCTAGATATCAAGTTCAAATACCATAACTATACAATAGCGAATTTCGCCGAATCAGTTTAAAAATCCCAAGGCTGAAACATCTTCGAAAGGCCAGAGTCCACTTCTGTCGGGTTCTACTGTTCTCTGAACAACTATTTTATATTTAACTATTGTACTTAACGAATGACATCTGGCCCCACACATAACAATCAATACATGCTTAAGCATATCGTTTAACAACTACTGTACAATAGAGCATGGTCAGTTCGCAATTCCATCAGATGTTTTACAGTTCCACGCTGCTTTTCTTCTACTGTCCTCTGGTTCCATTAATGGCCCATCGATCATGTCTCAAGAGTGATAAGAGGGTCATTTCCGAAAGGGTGACACATGTGCAGTGATGGTTTTGTATACAGCCAAAACATATGTTGGCCATTTATCCGATGCGTTTAATCGTCGGTATGTAATTAATACACAAGTACCTTAAAATCGAATATGTATTTTGGGCACTCGGCATGTATTTGTATATGTATTTTGGCAATCGATTGACTCCAAAATTTGATACGAAACTACAGTTTTAATCAAAAGGCGATATACTGAATTGCATTGATTTAAATCATTGCGTTTATGAATTATTGAGTTCACATACATCCTAAGTACAGACCGACAGACAATTAACTGTTTGACAAATTAGGTTCAGAATTTGATTAGAATCTATATTTAGATACTAAACATGCGTGTCAAATTTTATCTGTCTAGCTCTTTGAGTTTTGTTATTATCGAGTTCACTTGTATAGGAAAGTTTTGATGCTACCGAGTTCACCAATACTCGAACAGCCAGCCATCCAGACTTTCTGTGATTAAATTTCGTTCAAAACAGAAATGATAGAAATCACAAAATTTGATAGAAATCTACAAATTTGGTTGGAAGTCCACATTACAGTGTCGTTCTTCTAGTTCAAAATGTTCAGGAATGAATGCGTTCACAGACTAACACGAGAAGATTCATAAAAATCTCGAATTATATCTTTCCAGTTATCATGAAAGCGTGTCATTACAATCCGAATTTTTTTTTTTTTTTTTTTTTTTGTTGATTACAATAATTTGTGCGCGGGGAAGTAAAAACAACAACGCAAAAGTTCAAAGTCAGTGAATAAAAATAATAAAAATTAATTGAAAGCAATAAAAATAAGAAAAATTGGTTTACAAAAATAAATTTGTAAAAAGTTGAGTGCTATTGATATACTGGAATGCATACCTAATCAATTCATTAAATATTCTAATTTTTAAAACGAAGAGTATGATCTGTAGTTATTAGTAATATGAATTATTGTTGAATTTGATTTTTTCCGACTTGGAGATTTTGCATGAATTATTTTTAAAAAAATGTAATCGCATTTGTCTAAATATTGAATTATGGCCGCTTTTCATATCGAAATATAGTTAATTATCGATTATCAGTAGAATCGAGGAAGACTTTTCCGCGGTTGAGTGAATTTCACAAATAATTCGCGAAATGACCTCCCACACTCCTAAAAAAATAACAAAGTTGCGCTTGAGCAATTTTTATTTATAATAAATCAACCTATCACGTACAATTAATATTTAATAAACAGCTGACATATGTGTTCACAATTGTTTTGGCTTATTTTCACACACAAAAAAAAGTGTATGTTTTATGTCGCTAGTTTAAAATACCTCTCTTTTTTTATTTGTGACTGAAGTCTTTTTCTTCCTTTAATATCAGTTAGGGATTGCCAATCATGAATCATCACCCACAAGTAATGAAGATTTAAAGTATATTTTTATTCTTTATTCTTTATTATCTATTTAAGTTTTTGATTTGTTATGCTGGTATTTTGTAATTTTATTTTTCAATTATTATGAAAGTGTATCATTAAAAACGTTTTTTCCTTCTTTTATAGATTTGTCTTCAAATCATCGGAAGTTACTAAATTATTTCAAAAAGTTTCATTACAAGGTAAGATTTCTCTTGCATTGCATATTCTGAAAATGATATTCTGTTAATATCAACTTTTTGTATTTTATAGAGAATTATTTAAGGGAGATGTCCCGCACTTTCATTGTGAAAAGGAAATTCTTTTCGGCGCTAAAAGTTATTTATTATAAATGTGACTTGTTTATTGAAAATCAAGCAACATTTATTATAAATTTCACTTTATTATTGAAAGTCAAGCAACATTTATTATAAATGTTACTTATTTATTGAAAATCAAGCAACATTTATTATAAAAGTTATTTGTTTATTGAAAGTCAGCAATATTTATTATAATTTTTTCCTGTTTATTGAAAATCAAGCAACATTTATTATAAAAGTTATTTGTTTATTGAAAGTCAGCAATATTTATTATAATTTTTTCCTGTTTATTGAAAGTCAAACAATATTTATTATAATTTTTTCCTGTTTATTGAAAGTCAAACAATATTTATTATAATTGTTACTTGTTTACTGAAAGACGAAAAAATTACCAATATGTTTAATTTATTGATAGAATTTTTTTGTATTTTTTCTATTTGATTACTTTGCGTGAAGTTTAAAATTCATTCCGTTGTTTTATTATGGCTCATTTTTTAAAAAATTTTTTAATTTTAACATGTTCTACCGATAATTTCGTAAACTATTAGCCGAAAAAGATTTATTATATAATAAATAAAATTTGTAAGTACCATCTTTTTGATTAAATCATTTAAGTCATGTTGTTGCTTTTATATCTGGTTTCCATTCATTTCCTTTCAAGCGAATATTTATTTATTCATTATGGATAATTATTTCTTAAATATATGCCCGTGTTCAGATAGATCACTTGTTTTGTTTCATTTTTAAATGTGCTTGTTTTTGTTCATTTTTATAGTACTATCTGATTCGTTATACTGTAATTCATCGAACTTATGAAAGATATTTCAATATTCTATCTATGAGGTCTGCATTACGGAACGTCATATTAGATATTGATTTATAAGCAAGTTATTTTTTTCCTTTTAAACCTTTGAGAGGGACTATATCAATAAAAAAAATCTTACTCTATAAACGCTTAAGTAAAGCTACATACCCTGGCAATAAAATATTTTACAACTGAAAACATTTTCCTGCTTCTAGTTTTCTTACAAGCAGTTGGGACAAATATGTCTCACAGACCCTCAAAGGAGTTAGCATTCCTTGAAATCCATTTCTAACTCATGTCACCATTTGTTCTTCTCATTTACACTGAAAGCATGAAATTTATTTCCTGGCCCATTATCTTTAAATATCTGGAAAGTATTTACACTGAAAGTTGTGATAGTAATAGAAAGATTATCCCCACTATTCACTCTCATATCTGATATCTTGCTATAATATTTTGATGGATGTCATCTTGAAAGTTTCAGAATAAGCTGGCCACACACGTATAGCAATAAAATCTTATCATTTTCCAACGATTTTTCGTTGGCAGTACACGTGTTTGTAATTACTGAGTTCCGACAAAGAAATCAAATTCAAAAGCCCATTAGTGGACACTATGTACAGGGGAGAAAATTACTTGAAATAGCCCCCCCCCCATTGTAAATTATCAGTAAAGAAAAGCAATAGATCTTTTCCTTTAAACTATTCAGGTACTCACATATGCTATACATAATAGAGTTTACTATGGAGAAGATAGGGCAAGTTTCAAAAGCAGCAGGAAATGACTAATTGAAAAGGACATTAAGATATTTCCAGAAAACGAAGTAGATATCGTTCAAAAAGAAAATGGCAAATTAACAATTTTTTTTATCTGCTGGAATGTTGGAAAATGTATAAATACAGGTATTGTCGAAACTAAGTTTAAATAAATTCTGATTTGCGACGTTTATTTTACGAATATATCTACACTTTTAAATAAATAAATTTTGTAAAATACATTTGTTTTATTGTGCTGTAAAGTAGGCCGATAAATCTTCGAGGGTTGGTGGAATAATTTTAACTTTTTTTTCCCCCAATTTCAGTATCTAATAAGGAAAATGCATTTTTTAAGAACGAATGTTTTAAATATATTTCTTGAATATTAAGGATTTCTTTTGAAAAAAAAATATATTTTTAAAAGTCCTGTTTCTATTCGCTATAAATAAATAAATAAAAATTCTATGGTTTGAAAAGACATCAATTTAAAATTATTTTTAAAACATTCGGAATAATTTTAAATATTACTGAATTTTTTTAAAAAATATATATAAGAAACACTCATTTATATGTTAAAATAGTTTTTATGGAGGAAAATGAATACGAAGTTTATTTTTAAATAAAGGGTTAAAAAAAGGTTTGGACAAAAGCGTTCTCACCGCCCTTCAATGGGTTATCTAATTAACAAGCTTTAATAAACCCTTAAGCAGCCGAACAGACATTTTCCACTTTTCGTCGCGCAAGCAATTAATTCAACTTTTATTATTACGGAAAATATCCATCTGGTGGGTGTACTTTGGAAAGTTCAACAGGATCAGTAAAAGATATCGATGTTTAATTTTGCATGATACTAACTGGAAAGATTCGAATCACTTTCAACTCTCTACTAATTCTCATACTTTATTTCTCAACTTTTTATAGTTGCCTAACTATGTATAGTTTTTATAGTTGCGTAACAGAATAAAGAATCTTTTAGAATAAATGCTTAGGACTCGAATTCTTAACTCACATATTACCATGTTTCTAGAATATTCTGCGTCCTTCATTTTTGTCGCCAAATGATCGCCAGGTTTGTCCCTAAAGCTGGGGGCATTTGATTTGGCATCCTTTCAGCTTTCGTTAGAGCTATCTTTAAAACTCCTCTCCATACCTGGAGACTTACTGAGCAGGGAAGTAATATTGCAAATTATTAATAACATGTTTATTTTTTTTAAATATTTTTATTAGTGAAATTTTTTTCCCAAACAATTCCATTAAACATTAAAAAAAATGTGTTTTATTTATTTTAAATGTTAATTTTTCTGAGCTTGGAATTGGGTGCTTGGAGAATTAAATATAATTATTTATCCAGCAGGAAGTAGTTCCATGTTTCTTCTGTAATTTTAAAATAGTCGTCTCTCATTGTGTATCGTCTGCAAACCGTTATTGGTAGGAGTGTTGTGTTATCACCATAATCCAGCATACCCTCAGTGTGCTTACAGTTCAGTGTGCCTCCTGCTCGTAGAGAAAATGGGATCGGATGGAAGACCCCCTCCTGTTGCATCTGCTAGGGGGATGGAAAGGGGGGATGCCTCCATTGTTCCTTCTTCCCCATCCTTTTTCTGCGATGGAGTGCATTGATTCGGAGAGTATAGGGATTCTGCCAAACATTTCGCTGCTCGGGTTCCGATATGTTTGCCCAGTTCCGGATACGCAATCAAAAGAATAAAAGTGGCGTTCCATCTCCTTTCGGTTTTATTCAGGATGTTGTCTGTTGGGTGGACATTTTTCTAAATATTTTTCTCTAATTCGGTTAGTTGTACATTACCTACAAAAATTAGATGGCATTTCAAAATGAATATGAAGAGCTAAAAGAAGAAATATTTGATTTCTTTTTTAAACTGATCATGACAAAAACAAGCAAGAGGTGTGTGCATATGTTCTTGTTTAGTATTAAAAAAAGAATATTAAAGGTTTCTGTGTTTATTATGTAAAAAGTTTATATTTAAAAGTTTCTGAAAGTAAATGAATTATATTTGAAAATGATTGTTTTCTATCATTGTTTTTTAGAAGAGCAATACGATTGCCATTCTTAAGGGAAAATATATGACAGATTACAAGAAAAATTATAAAAAAAATAATAATTAGTGAAATTTGAAGAATAAATTAAATAATGAAATTGAAACTAATAAAATATAATAATAAAGGACTACGTAGATGATGCGATAACGATTTATTCTAAACATGTAGCAGCTTGAATAAGTAATACACATGTAATAAATATAAAGATACTGAATGAATTTTAAATAATTTCAATAAAAAAGCTCATAATTTTAATGAATAGTCAGTGTATATTATTTCGAAAATGATAAAATTGCAATGAAAATTTGAAATAATTCTATGAATGATTAAAGAGCTTTAAAAAAGTTGCGGTAATTGATAACACAAAATACAAGCTTTAACAAGCAAAAAAAAAAAAAAAGAATTTTCTTTTCTAGAATTGTCTTTGAATTCGTCTGAATAAATTCGAATTATAGAATTTATTTCAAGGTTATGCAAATGCGAAAATTTGAGAGGAGCAAGGAAAAATTCGAACTATAGAGAGTTCGAATTAAAAAAACACACTCGAATTCCTAAGTTCAGTTATACATTTTAATTTAAATATTAAAATGTATTGTTACTTATTTACTAAAATATTTTTTTCTAATTTATATATAAGTTTAAGTTGCTTTTAATCGCTTTCTTTTCCGGAGAAGCTGCTTAAAATTAACAGTCAATATTTTTTCTTCATGTCGCATGGCAACAACTTACAAATTATTACTTGTCTGAATTTCGTAGATATCCGTTGTCTTATGTTATATGCGCAGGCCGCTGTGTATCAGAAAGAATTAATAGTCACGAGACCGATATTTATGACGAGTAGGCTTATTTGCCCCTTGAAAATCGTGGGAAATCCGAAACGGGAAATAGATAAATTTCGTTTTCGTGCATGTACGGTATTATTTTCATTTTTAAGGCAATTCAATGAAATTCGAGATATTTTACGTTTAAAGCAGTTGACGAAAAATTGCGTATTATTGTGGACCAATTCCTTTTCGGTAAATCTTAGTTTAGAATATTTTGAATCAGATGTTGGAAAAAAATTTCTCTTGTAAAAATTATTTTGTGAAATAGCTATCGAAGTAAACAAATAAATAGTACATTGGTACTTATTGGGTTTATAGAATATATTCTAAAAATGTGTGGAAATGCTTGAATCAAAACGATATCAGCACATACACACCGGTATCATGTTAATTTTTTCTTGGATAAACTATAATTTCGAATATTATTATTTATGCAAGAAGCAATAATTTATATTATATCTCTGTTGAATTATTTTAAATCTATGAAATAAAATTTATATCGTTTGTTAAAAAATTTAAATGCCTCTGTATATTATTTCCAAAATGATTTTTTTTTTACCAAACGATAATAAACTCTATAAATAAATAAAATGAAAACTCTCATTTCGCATTAACCGATGAATTTTCATCACCCAAAACAAAACAAAACCGTTCCCGCATGTCTTAATAACGTCACCCAGACAGCTTATTGCAGCGGCTAGATGGCGCTGCCGGCAGCCAGATTCCATGTGACGTAACGTCGCGATTCCGTCCATCGACAGCAGCTGTAGCTCCTTCCACAGACACACTGCGAAGGTCGATCGCTCGGGTGAGTAACCGACAACCAAGGACATCCCAGTGTACCGGTAACAACATCAGGGAAATAGTAGTGTACACACATCGTGTGGTTCCTCGCAAAATTTCGCAGCATGAGTGTGTGCGCGGCGAGCGTTTCGCCGCACGCGAAAACGCGGATCTCCTGCGATACGTAGTGCTCTCTCGCTGAGTGGATTAATTTTATTTTGATACTTTGTGGTGTGTGAACGGCTTGGATAGTTTTTGTTTACATTTTCGTAGAAGGGGTGCCTACGTGGAACCCACCCAACACTTTTCTAAGTGCTTCGGTGTGAGTTTCTTGTCCTCATAAAGAAGTGTTTTACCGGATCTTTTCGACGTGCGATTAAGGTAAGCAAATTTGTATATTTGAAGATGATGGAACTATTTTTTTCCCATGGAAATTACAGTATTGAGTGCTATAAAATTACCCCCACCCTTTTTTTTTCAGAGTTTAAAAAATAGCGCGGGAGTTATTTTGTGATTTTAATTATAAAAATAGAATATTATTCCTTTTTAAAGAAATATTGTTAAAGAAGGATATTAAATATGCATGAAAATCAAATATAAATAAGTATAAAGAACTCGCTTATTTTTCCATTCAGTTTTTGTAGGAGCAGAGGATTTTTTCACCCTAACTTTATTTCCAATGTTCTGCATGGATTTTTACAACATATACCGCATTAAAAATTTTAAAAAAAGCTTTTCTTTTGATAAAATGAAATGCAATCTCATTTATATATACATATGATTACTTTATGAATATTTCTGTTAGAAACCATATCTCGTTCCTTGCTTATGCTGATTAAAAAATCGCCCCCATTTTAGTTTCACGCTATTTCTATTTTTTAAAAATTGAATATTTACTAATTAACAATCTGCGAAAAATGAATAGAAACCTTTTCTTATAAGTTGAATCAAATTGCAATTTTAAAAATCAACCTTATTAAAAATTAGGATTGTAATATAGAGTTTGTTTCGGTATAGTTTTCGGGAAATATCTGAACATATTTGTTTTTTCCCCATTTCTGAAGAGGCATGCGGCAGAAAAGTATATCTTGTGTAAAGAAAAGTAATAAAAATATTCAGAAATAATTTTCTGCCTGTTTAAGTTCTGATCGGTACGGCCACACGCATACAGTTGAGTATTGTCAGTCAATTATGTTATTAATAACTTTATGGAAAACTCGCACGTGTCTGGACGGGATTTCAATCTGTGAATATTGTAGATTTCACATTAATAAGTAAACGGCATATTTAAATTTTAGAAAAAGAGAAGAAAAAAAAAAAACATGATTAATCTTATGAAACAATTATTTCAAATTTTCTGTTTAAATAAATATATATATATAATTGAAAAATAATGGAAAAATTTAATTTTCTAGTATTCTAGTTGCATTTAACGAATTAGATATGTTAGAAATTTAAAGTTACTCTAATCTGGCGAGATTTATCTTGTCGTATCCACCATTAATGGCGATACTCGCTTTTTATGATTAAAAAAAAAAAAAAAATTGAAACGTAACTACGGCAACGTTCCAGAATTTTCGCAGCTCTTTTGGAATTGGGACAGTTCTAGATTTGTTAAATAGATTTCTGAAACATATTATATCATTTATAAAAATAGATGGAAATATAAATAGTTCTTATGAAAGAAATAACCGTCATCATTAAAAAAATATTTTTTTTAAACATTTATTTGCTCAGTTCTTTAAAATTTAATAATAGTAAAAAATAAAAATGTTTTATGTAACCTTTCTTTAAGTTTAAATGATTTTATTGGCAAACTTTTTGTAATAATAACCCAAAGTGTTAACTTGTTTTATTGAAAATAACCATATATATATTTGTATTCTAAATGCGCAAAAAATAAATACAATTTTGACTGTTAAATATTTATTCGACAAACCGCTCATTTCATTTGCCGCGCCAGGCGTGTAGGAGTGCTTATCCCAATACTTCAAATTCCAATACTTTAATTCTATTTAGAATTAAGCATACGTACCAATACACGGTATTATATGGTATTCCATAAAAATTTCGCTCAGGCTGTCGAATATTTTACAGCAAGTTCTGAGTTCGTGTATAGTTACATTTCGTTTCTTAAGTATTAAGATTCCACCATTCAAAAATCGTCACAAACGTCTGTTTTTAAAATTTAATTCCAATACTTGCTTATAAGATTCTTTGAGTAACTTACCTGTTATTTTTATTTACCAGAAAGAGAAATAAATTAGCATGAAATTAAATACGCTCACGAACAGTTATTTAATATTTAGATGACATGGAATTTCTGAAATCGTTTATGACGTCCAAACGACTTAAATTGAATACTGTCCCGTAATTTATTTTTTTAAGTTGTAACTAATGGTTTAAAAATCTTTTCATTAAAAGAAAGAGAAATGCTAAGTTTTTCATTGTAGAAAAGAATAATTTGTTTCAGGAAAAAAAGTTCCTTATATTCCTTATATTTCTTTTCTTAAATTAGAGCTTTAATGGTAAAAGTGAATGTCATATGATGGATGAGTTACATAATTAATCAGTTAAAAATCATAATAATAATCATAATTAATCAATAATAATGAGTTACATAATTAATAATTTTTAGTTCTAAAAATTGAAATTTGAAAGAACTTGGAATTTTAAGCTCATTTTTTAGTAGTGAGAATATTAGCAACAGGGCAAATGCTGTCAGAAATTCTATATCTGACTTGCCGTTGAATTTAATATGTTATTACGAATTTTATTTAAAAAATTGAACTGAATAATTGCTATTAGAAATAACATATTTATAACAAAGTATAGTTTTTAGAAAGGGACTCGTCGTTTCATTTTAATCATATGTATTAAAGAATATTTTTATAAAATAATGTTAAAATCCTTTTTGAGTTTGCATTAAATTATATTAATCAGCCAGTCGGCTCCTGGCATAGGGGTAGCGCGTCTTCTCGATGTCCTGGGTTCGAGTCCCGGTTCGGGCATGGTTGTTCTTCCTCTGTTCTATCTGTGAGATGTGTGAATATGCCCCCCTGTAAAAAGGGGCTGTGCAAGCGAATGTGATGCGTGAGTAGCAATGACGTACTCTTGGCCCTAGTTGGCGCTACTAAAACCAAGAGACGCTCTCTCTCGGCTTAAAATCACTGAATTCGAAATCAGTGGGCTTCTCCATGGCAAGTGCCATCAGAAACAACAACATATAAATCAGCCAAGTTTTTTTTTTCATATATTTTTTTCTTATATTAATTTTAAGGTTTAAAAAACTTCTGCCATATTTCAGTGGAAAATTTATTTAACGGTGTTAAAATTATTCGGAAAATTTGGAAGTCACAATATTTCATTTAGAACTTTTGAATTGGTCACTTATTTATACCTGTACAATCTTTTAGGCTTAGCAGACTGGTAAAAAGTTCCAACAGTACATAAAATCGGAAAAAAGGAACAGAATTTATTTAAGAATGAACAGAAAGGATCGTGAATGAATGATCGGCGGTGACATATCTTGGAAGTTGCGAAATTGCTTCCTCAAATGTGTCAACCCGCAGGAAGGAAAGAGTATTTATTTTGTTAAAGGATATAGATTTGCTTAAAATAAGTTAAAAAAAAGTGTAGTAAAATGTTCAAAGAATGAAACATACTGTGTGGAAATGCTTATTTTAAACAACATATTTATTCTTTCGATATTTTTTTATGGTGCTTTTATTAATAAAATTTATTTTTCCACATGTTTCATTCGCCTTCTTTATACTTTTAATTATGTGAACGAACATTTCTTTCTGTCTTTCTAGTTTTTTTTTTTCTTAATTTTTTTTCCCCTTTCAACTGTAAATCCGCTAAAAAGAGAAGAAAAAAAGTTTTAATGTAGAATTGCCGTGATTTTTATTTACGAATTCAGAAGAAATATTTAGTCTATTCATATTGTATGATAAGATGTAAAGGCTTGTTGTTTTTTAAAAAGCTTATCTCGTTCCACTTTTAACTCGTAAATCTATTTTGATATATGAAATGTTCGTGTATGTAGTATATGAAATGTTCGTGTATGTAGGTAATGCTAATTTTTATTATCACGGTTTTATTTGTTTATCCTGATTTTGCAAACTGAAATCGAGGTCTGAAAGTTTGCAGTTTTTTAAAAAATAAATTAAAAACATTTTCTTATCATCTCCAGATTTTATAAAACAAGATAAATGTTTCCCCATTTTTTACAAACATGGTTATTATGACGTAGCATTTTATACTGAATGTTATTATTTTTTTTTTTAATTTCGCATGTTTTATAACTAGACATTGCGTGTGCAATACATTTTATTAAGTTTGTAGTCAATAAAATACAGTAGTGTATCGATGAGAGAGTAATAGAGAGAAGAAATTTTTTTGCTTTTATTGCATATTTAAATTAGACTTGGAGCAAGAGCAAAGAAATTGCTGAGTGAACCATTTTAATTCACGGCTTCATTTTATATATTTATATTTACATTAATTTTTATATATTTGAGTCTGAAATAATACGTAACTTTAAAATCGGCCTATTAAATTATCTATATCTCTCAGCCTATTAAACTATCTTATATTTGATAGTTTAGTTTTAGTTTAGTTATATTAACGTCCCGTTTGAAGCAACACTAGGGCTATTTTGGGACGGACTTCGTAATTTTGAGCCGCGGTCAGATGACGAGGACGACACCTGAGCTGGCATCCACCCTCTCCACACCACACCAGCGGGAGGACGTTTGGTCAGGACGGATTTAACGTGCAACAGACCCCCCCTTACACGACGGTTCTTTGGTGGAATCGGGTCTCGAACCTGAAACCCTCCGGTTCCGAAGCCGAGACCTTACCACCAGGCCACCGCAGCCTACCTTATATTTAATAATACTGCAATAAGATGAAATTACATAATCAAAAGCAAATCGCCAATTCGTAGATTTTGAGTTCTGTATTGCGCCAGACTGCGCGAAATAGCTGTAAATTCATTATGTAAAATCGAGTAAATCCATTACATAGTAAACTGTTTGCATTTCTTTAGATAATTTTTAAAAAATCCAGCAAGAGTTTTTTTTTTGGAATATTTGACGTATTTTGGAGACAATTTTCACATAAATATGTCAAATTAATGATGGGAATTCAAGACTTCTTTATTTTCTGAATGAAATCGTTTTGCTAGAGAATAATGAATTGATGATGCTAAGAATAAGATGCTAAGAATATGAATGAATTGAAACTATCTCTAAAAATGGTTGGTCATTTCATTTTAAAAATAATGACCAATATTCCATGAAATTTTAAATTATTTCGTGAAATATTTTTCATAAAATACATGGAATTGTGAGTTGTCAATTAGTTATTTTTAAACTTAGTGAACTATCTTATATTGATTTTTCATTCCCGTTAGAAAAAAAAAAAAAAAAAAAAAACAAGGCCGAATAAAAACGGTTTTTTTATTGCTTTTTTTTCCCATCACCGTATATGTAAATCGAGTTCGGAATATGAAAGAGTGAGTATTTATAAAAAGCCTCATAACAAATTGATAAGGGAGTGATTTATCTTTAGTGATATGTTAAATCACACTTATGCGAAATGTTGTGACACATTTCTTATTATTTGCTCTTGGACATTTATCGCCTCAACATGTGTTGGCGCTTCCAATCGTGCTTGTCGACAATATTGGCACTGTTACTGTAGAAGAATGCGAGATAAGGCACTGATGTGACTCATCCTTATTATTTTATCATTATGAAACATTTTTAAATAAACTTTTTAGCGTTGTGTATTGAATATTTATTTTATTATTTTTTTTTTTGCCACTGCTACTAATTTATTTTTTATTGTTTTTTCTATTATTTTAATAATTTATCTATCTGTTACCGTAGTTTCTATGATTTTATCGTATCTGTTATTTTAAAATAAAATTTTTTGACTTAATATAACAGCATAAAACTAAAAACAATTGATAAGGTACTTCATTGGAACTGTTTGAAGTAAAATACGCATAGCGTTTTTGACAAAGATACAAAATCTGCACTTAGTAAATAAAAGCATTCAATGATATATATTAAAATTTCTCGAGAGCTTATTAATTCTTCCTTATAATTTGAAATAATAAGTTTTAATATCTTCTATAAATTGAAATACGATTTTAACTTAAGACAACATTTAAGGTATAATGTAGAAAGAACCAGATAAAATTCTTTATAATTTAATAATATCAATAAAGAAGTGTGCGATAATTATTCATTTAGTAGTTTTATACAATTCTTATTATAGCATTATGTAATATAATGACCATCAGTTTAAAGTTTTAAAAAAGTTAATTCCAGTCTTAAAGAAATGTTTTGATAAAGTTTTTCATTTTTAACTTTTAATCCTTTTTTTATCTATGGAGGAACAAAAAAGCGTTGAATTATTTGCATACAAGATGAAATTTTTTGAGCATGATTATTTGTTTCTACATAATTGACCTTTCGTAAGTTTTTTAAAAAAATTATTATTATCAAGAATTATATTATTGAATATTTTTTCTGTTATTTTAAGATTTATAATTTTGTTTTCCATTTTTATTTTTAATTTATGAAATAAAACCCTGATTAAGATTTGTTTATTTTAATAATAGCTTTATATTCTTCCTAACGCAAGCGGTTTCTGATTTATTTACCCCCCCCCTCCCTTGAAGTGCTTGAATAAATCTAATTTAGAAGGAAAAAAGTAATTGAACGAAATATAACATTTCTTGATGAAAAAGTGGCTGGTCGAATCAAAGGCTGAATATGTCGGAACAATTCTATTTTTCAGTGCTTGTCGGCCTATTTGCCCTGTCAAAAAATGTTTTCCCCTCCAAAATGTAGCGTGTCAAAGCATCTGGTAAAAAAAAAAGTTGTCTTGAACGAAAGCCAGACAGAAGATTTAAGAAAACAAATGCTTTGTGTCTGACACTTCGCTCTGACTGAAATAAGCAAAAATCAGTGTTTATTTCAAACAAAATCAAAAGAAGGAAAAAACGAAAAAAGAACCAGGAATGCCGAGGTGTAAATGCGGTGATAAAAAGTCACGTGTTCGTTGAATTCTTTTTAGGTTCCCAAAACAAAAAGCATTGCTCTCGGTGGTGACAACAGCTATATTTATAAAAGCGCGCTGCTTTTATTGCAAAGAAAATAAACAAGTAAATATTTGTATTCGCTCTAGATGATCACCAATAATCTGAGTGAAAATTAGAAAATCTGTGGAGAATTAAAACTTAATTTTTATAATTAAAAATTAGAAATTCGTGAGGAATGAAAGCTTAATTTTTATAGTTAAAAATCTATTGTAAATTACATGTCGATACTATTCTTATAATACATTTATTAGGTTTCTAAAAATGGTATGTTATAAAAATCCATATCGTACGATTTTTTAAAATTTTACTTAGTTATTTAAAAAAATGAAAGTTAGAGCCCAGAATTTTAATAAATATGTAACCACTTCCACATTTGTAAAGCTATTAGATTTTATAATAAATAAACGTACAATTTTATTATAAAGTATATATAAAGCAATTTTCTCCAAAAGTATTTTATATTATCTTAATATGCATTAAACAGTGGCTTCTTTGTTGTCGCTATTAAATATTAAATCAGGACAGTTTAAAAAGGATTTCTGACATGGCGGACAAACCTGGGGCCGCTTCGCGAACGTAGGGGTTTTAGACAAATCGGTTCATTAATGTTATTAATTTGTTCAATTTATAAAAAAATGAAAATTTTATGAGATATTAGGTATTAAACGGGTATTAAAAATTTGTCAAGTATAATTATTGACTCAGCTCCAATATACGGCCTCTGCCAAATTGGCGAGAAATTTAGCGATAACCGCTAATTTCTGGCTGCCGTCATCGGCATATGTACTGTTCTTTATGGTAACCTTAGAACATATTCAGTGTTTTTATAAGGAGCAGCTCACATATATAGCTATTATCTTCTATAAACTATGCTTTTAAAATGAAAAAAATATGAATGTTTTCATGAGAACATATTCAGCATTAAATTAAGAAATCATTTTAAAAAATAATTTCGTCATCATCATTTAATATTAATTTTGAGCATTTCATTATACTTAAAAGCAAGTGAGCATTTCATCATGCTTCATTTTACTTATAATTAAACAAATCGTTTCATTTGGATCTTTATCATAAGTTTTATATATAGTTAGCTATTTTGATATTTCTAAAGAAATTCCCGAAATAAAGTTTAAAAAAATCACTTACGTCATTATATTTTAAAATGAGCATCGCTGTTTACTCAAAGAAATCAAAGCGGCATTTCAGTTTTTGCCAGGCATAGCCGAATACTTCAGCTGTCACGTTAGATTATAGCATCTGTGATGTAGTTTTGGTGTATCAATATCTTTAACTGGTGTTACAAATACTTTGTGTTTTATATAACAAAATTGGCGTTGAACAGTTTCATAGCCGGTTTTAATTCAAGAAGCAAAGAACACATTAAACTTTTTCCTTCGTTGATGCCATTTTTATAACAACTGAATGTAAAAATCAGGGGTGGGCATTAAGTCGATCACGATCGACCGGTAGACAACCAAGACATTTGGCGATGACCACCTTTACTAAGACCTAAGACGCGCATACTAAAAGAAACATATTTATGGAACATTGTATTTTTATTTCTTGAGAAAAACGAAATTTTTCTCCTTCAAAATGGCATAATTTTAAAAGTACGTTGTTCGGAACCTAAGAATAACTTTCGGAATCTATTGGACTTATCCCAATTAAAAAATGTCGCATATCATTTAACATTGTCCTTTGGTTCTACCTGCCTGTGTGAATTTGCATTTTCAGCTATGAGCGTAATTAAGACAACATATCTCTCCTGTCTTACAGATGAACACTTAGAATCCAGTTCAGGATTAGCAGTTAGTAATTATATACCGAGATATTCAAGAGTGGTGTATCCGCCAACTAATGCACACTACTATTTACTATAACTACGAGAACTAACTTTAGATAAAAATGATTTATTTTTTATGCATTTTGAATTTTTCGATATTAAATGCATCATTTGATATTATTATATTAGTTGCAATTATTATTATATTCATAATTATGTAGGTAAGTATATATCCCGTATTCATTATTAAGTTATAATAAATATTCTTAACCTACGCCACTGGGTGGACTGCAACACCTTGAAAAAATTAGAAGTAGCCCGTACCTGGTAAAAATCTGCCCATCCCTGGCAAAAATCATTATTTCTGCATTTGCTGCGCTATCAATTGAATGAAAAAATTAAAACACAATTATTTCAATTTAAAAATGTTAGAGTATTATATTCAGTGTTTATTTTGTAATTAAATTTTATGAACACACATTATTTATTTATAAATGTTGTTTATTTGTTATTAAATTTTATACACTTATATAACTGCACGCTTAAACACATTGAGGACAAACATGTTATTTTAATAAAATTCTCTGTTGAATTTGCAATTGGAAATTGAGTTTGAAGTGATCACATATATATTAAATATTAAACACAAACAAACAAAAATAGAGTGCATGCTTCATTTTAATTTGTTTATCATGTCACTTTCGCTTTAAAAATTTATCATTCCCAGAATCAAAACTAGTTATCTTCTATCAAATGAATCTTATTTATTTCTTTTTCTATGTTTCCAACTTCTTACTCAATATAAACAACACGGTTGCTCTTTCGATGAAGACACCGGTTACACTCGTTATACAATTGCTGTAAATAAACAGCCGCTTCAGAGAAGTAAGAAAATCCTTTGCCAAAAACATCGATCTTTTTTGAGCTGGCTTATCCCCTGAGTTGATAATCTGCCAACCACAAAGAAAAAAAACTTTAAAAAAATCTTATCTACCTTCAGAGGTACCTTCCTGTAACAATTAGGCCGAAAGGTATATTTTTTTGGAAGGAACATCCTAGCTTGCATTACGTAAGACAGGTAGTAGTTGCGTGTCCTTAGATCACTGAAAAGTATTCCTCCTCCCGTTCTTCTCACCCCTCCCTTTACTTGATGATTTAACATTCCTAAATGTCGAATATGGTTATTATTTTTAGTTAATGTATTCCGAGAAATATTTTTGAATGAAAATAGTTGTTTACCATGATATTGATTAATGGAAAAATTAATAAATGTTCCGAAATAAATGGGGATAGATGTTTAAAGATTATTATTATTATTTTTTTTGTAAATGTTAATTTTTTTTTTTTTTTTTTTTACTAACGCACTTTAACAAAGTAAATCAAATATGACAGTCTTAAATTTGAATTTTAAAAAAATGTCCATTTTTTGCTACTTAGCAACTCACAAAAGTTATAATTTTATATATATATATATTTATATAAAATATAAGAGTGACTTAATCATTCATTGTATAATATTGATGAGTTTTAACACTGAAATTTCACTGTTTTATGTGTAAGATTCACTATCATTAGAAAACATTTTATTTATTTTAGGATTTTTATCCTTCTAAATAAGTTATTATCTTGATAAAAATTTATAAATTTAATAAAATTGCATCATTTTAAAAGCATCATAATTATGCATTTATGATAATGTTTCTATTTTTACTTGACATTATTTAAATCGTGTGACAAATCATAATTCATTTTTAAAAAAATTAAATTGTGTCGTATGTATAAAATTAAATCGACTGTCAAACATGTAATATGAAAATAATTAACAAGCAATTTATTAACATTTTTTGTTGTTATTTTATATTTCTTAATCATGATTGAGCTTCTATCATTAGAAGCCGTTAATTAAACGTTCTTTCTAGTAAAAAAGTATTCCAGAATGCAGTGGTGCAAATGTATGGCAGTAGAATTGTCTGCTTATAGTTCTAAAAAGTTTCGACCAGAGATGTTACAATTTTATAGACCGACAATCATTGCATGTCTTTTCCTCCAGGACTGGGAAATGGGCGCCACCCCTAAACGTTCGTTAGGGTCGGCATATTGTTTACTTTCGCCACTGAAAAATGTATAACTGTACAATACGGGAACTTAATACTATCGCAATTCATCTAATTCTGCATAATACAATTTTTTACTTTATTTAGATATTCAGTTTATGTCAGCGTGTAGTAACTTAAATTTTTTTACCAGCTAGACTAAAACTATGAATTATTATAGATTTTCATTTTCACGTTATAAAAAATCTGGTGTAAACATCTCAAAATCAAATACCTGTCTATTAATATACAAGAATATATGACTTTCATCGAAAAGTGTTTCCTTCCTGTCATAAATATCTTTTAAATTCCCCTCATAAAACAACTAAACAACCAACATTGAAATGAAGATGCAAATTTTGACTAAAAATATTTTATATGCATGAATGTGATAAACCTCCATCTTTTGACAGTTTAAGACAGTCCCACCTCCCACCCCTTCCTCTTTCTTCTTCTTTGCATTATTTTTAATGGAGTCGCAAACAATGCATTTTTTATGGCGACCATCTCGGTCAAGCACCCAAAAGAGAGAGAGAGAGAAAAAAAAGGAAACCTTAGGCTCCGTCTGTAGATTTAGGGAATTTTTATTGGAGGAATAAAACGTCAGTGAACCATTCTCATTGTCACGTGACTTAGAAGAGAGGGGTGGAGGAGTTGCAGCAGCAAATAAGTGAAAGAAGCCATCGTAAAGTGTTATTCCGCCGATACTATTGTCACGTCTGTCTATAGGCTTCATAAATATTGAATTATGTGTCTAACTTGCGAAAAAGTGTAGGAGATTTCCTCGTAAAAACCCTCCTTCCCTCCTGTTCCAAGATACTTTGTATATCGTTTTTGCCTGGAGATAATAGAGTTTTCTCGGGTTTTATGTTCCTTTTGGATTTTGGAACGCTACGTGTTGATCGTAACTGACATAGAGCATTCTGGTGTTCTGGTAATATGAAATTTATTCATGGGAATATTAGAGCGAGATTTTTTTAAAAAAAATGTTTTCTTGTGTCGAAATTTACAAGTTGTTGCGGTGTTTCAAAACGAGGAGAGAGCTTTGTAAATGCTAAGTATGTGTCGTTCAAGTGAATCCTTGATTCTTGAATCAAATCGTATCCTTGAAAATGATAGGTTATAGGAAGACTGTGAGTTACCCTTCTTGATATTAATAGCAGCAAGCGGCTATTTTTAGAGGTAGTTCTTATTCTAATTTTGCCTTTTTCAATAAAATTTGAAAAGCAAAATAAAAAGATTATATTATTTGATAAATATCATATTATGAAATCCTGCTGAGAGCATTTTGAGCCACACCTTATAATTTCGATCTATATTCAAATGATAAAAGCAGAAATGATTGTTTAAATTTCCACTTTGCATCTGCGTTAGAACGTTTGATCGCCAAAAATATAATATGCATTAAATTTGCGCAAACTTGGTGGAAACTAGCTTTGAATTTACGATCTTCTGACTAAGACACCGAGGCATCATCAGCTTATAACAGCAGCACAAAAAACCGTTTTTGTTGTAGATTTGAGAAGTGTGTTCGTCTTTTTCTGTTCTTTTTTTGGGAAGAACACGGAACCCTTTTAATTTTCGCATATGGCTTAAATAACAAATGTTTTTTAATTCTTTATAAAAATTTTTTCCTTTCTATTTGTATGTATGTTCTTTTCGTGAAATCTGGAAGTCGTGTTATTAGAATAACGCGTATGTTCATATATTTTAATAATAGGTATAGAGAGGATTGAATCTAAATGTTACTCGTGTAGCGAGTTAGTTGCGAATTTAATCATGCTTTTAAATTTTCAGAATGTTCTGCATATGATATTTCTTTTTTAAAAAAAATGAAACAAACAAACAATAAAGTATCAAATAGACTTTGCCTGTGACATTTTCAGAATCGCCGATTTTTCAAAATTTCGCCAAGTAATCATATCGCGAAAATTAATTTTTCAAAGATTCAAAGATAAAGATTTCAAACATTAAAGATAATAGAAATTCTTTTGCTTATAATAACTTCAGAAAGAAATGGATGTAAAAAGGAAGAATTAATGTAAAACATATCTCATATAAATCCAAATTAAAATATTTATTCAATGTAATTTATTTAACTCTTTCAGGATCGACGGGACATTTAAAAACATTTAATCCAATGAGAATTTTATCAAATCGGTCTCGAAAGGCTTAAATATTTATATTCTGCCTAACACCAAAAAGATAATTTTAAAAATGAATGATAATTATTCTGATTTTACTGAAAAAGTGCAAATTTATACTCTCCAGTAAGGCTCTTTAAACTAACAATCCATCCTTCCTGTGTTCTTACAGAAAAATTAAAACATTCTTGAAGTGCTGACAACAACTTCTTGACTAAAACACTGTATTAAAATTTATTGTTAGGTCCATTTTTATTTTTTCTAATCATAAGTTCAAAAGAAACTGTTGCATATTTATGCATTTGGGGTTTAGAAAGCTTTTTTAAAGGAGATAAAGAATCATTATTAGAAAGGTTTGTCAAAGTTGGCTGCTGTAGATCTTTATTATTTAGCAATGCATGTCTATTTTTAACATTGGAAAATAACTTGGTTATCACCAATTTTTTATTATTATTTCAGATGCTAAATTAATTCTTGCTTCAATTTTCTTGAACCACACTTTGCTATAGAGCAGCTACCGCACAGCTGTAGCGGAAGTGAACCGAACGAAAAATCCGGAAATTGCCTGTCCTGTTATTCTTAATTATTTCTTCGCAAGAAACGATAGCCATAAAAGAGAATTCCATACCGCTAATCGTGCAATGACATTTTCCGTGTACGCTGGAAAATAAGAATAAAAAGAACTGCCCTGCAAATGAATGATTCAGCTTTTTACCTATTACTGGCGTCACAAAACATTGCGCAATGCTCTTGTCAAACAGTTGAAGACAGCAACTGTCGAGATGAATGTCGAGAACAGCAACTGTCGACAGCAAATGAAAATGTCTGTGAGGATGATATATTTCTTTGCTTCTGTAACATCTTTTGATTCATATATATATATTATATATGTTTGTTTACTAAATTTATATAATAATATAAAATATGTTCTGGGGATGAATCAAATAATTTTTCCTCTGGACTTTCTCCTGTAGCTGTGGCATAGCAACTAAGAGGGGGAGATTTATATGCCTTGGGTGTCATTCTTAAAGGGCACCTAGGAGACCAAAAAATCAATGCATTTATGGAAGCTATTAAAATGTAATATAATGAAGAGGTAGAAAGCATCATCCACTGAGCTTCATTTATTTTTTGCTGAATCATCAGTGACGGATGGGGCGAAAAAATGAAATTATACCCAGGCACCTTTTACTTTCGTTATTCCACAGTCCTACAGTGCCGCAGTACATTTAATTTCATGTTAGGCTTCGATTATGCATTTTAGTCCTCTCTTCTTTGATCGATTGGTTCCAAAATTCAATGTAGATCTGCAGATTTAATGTCTAGTAAGCATGCCATTCATTATTTGGTTTGTATGTATGTATGTATGTGTGTGTGTGTGCATGCGTGCGCGCGTGTAATTTTAATTTTTCATATTCACATATACAAGAGCAAACAGTCTCCAATGGGTTGAATTAGTCCAAAATTGGTTATAGATCTACGATTTCCAGTAAGTAATTTCTTAAATCTAATTTATCTTCTACTGGGGCATGTGCTCGTGTATGGATTTAAACCAGAATTAAATACAAATATAATCATTTTGTTGTCAAGATGACATACTAAATTTCAGCCACCTAGCTTGCTATATTTTGAAATAACGGTCCACAGCAGCCAATCTGTCGTTTGATTTGTTCCAGTTTTGATTGTCAAATCTTAGTTATGTATTTATATAAAGACTTATCACATCTTAACAGCTGACAAAACTGCCTTATAACACCAAAAACTAGATGCTCTAAGCAATCTAAACTAGATGTTAGTCTTCTTTAATACTAAAATATGCGATGTGCATTTGTTACAGCGATGACTGCAATTCAGCGGTATTGAAACCCCATCATATTCTGAACACATCAGTTTCAGGCTTCCGCTGCTTCGCTGTTGTCATGTAAGAATCGCAGAAAACAACTATAAGAATATTAAGTACATTTTTTGTTAGCAGAATAATTTTTTATTTATTCAAAAGCTATAACGGAACATTAGTGTATGGAATTACTGTTTGAATTGACCATGTACAATCTAAATGGGACAAATTCAAATTAGTTTTGCTAAATGAATGTCCCGTTTTCAAACTGTAAAGGGCTGTTTTAGAGAAGAAATTCGTTCATTTTGAAATCGATGAAGTCGAAAACGATATTTGAAACGATATTTCTCTCCTTTCAAACTTCCAAATCTCATTAGCACATTTGGCTACAACGTACAGTAGCGGAAAAAGAATCTATGGCGAATCTGGTCTCGAATCCAGGACCCCCTAAAATCCCAAATTCGAGTTTGTATCACAAGTTATCACGGTGTTAAGAATAATTTCGTTAGAATTCATTGATTAGTTTCGATTCGGAAAAGTTTAATCTTATCTTCATTTCGTAAAATCATAAATCTGTGATTTTTTTTATCATTTCATTTGTTGTTTCAGATAAGGAGAGGTGAATCAAGGTAATATTACACAATTATGTTTATGCTTTTAAAAATCTGTTACCAAAGCAGTCTAAGAATATTCTCAATCTCATAATTCTCAGATATTATATTAAAATGATTATGCTTATAAGAAGGATACTAGCTATCGTTTTGACTTTCTCGCATACTTAGTATAGAGAAAGTATAATTGTCAAAAATTTTGAACTCGAGATTTTGACGAATCTCCACATTTTAGACCTCCCTGAGTTCGAAAAATACATTTTTGGAAAATGTCTGTCTGTCTATCTGGGACAAAGATTATTCAAAACGCTTTGAACATGGCGGTTGAAAATTGGTATATGATCTTTACATCAGATTTGTTCAGAGGAAGTCCATCTGTCCGGTTGTTCGAATATAAATGAACGTGATAACTACGGAACGAAGAGTTTGGTTTGGTTTGGTTATATTAACGTCCCGTTTTGAAGCAATACTAGGGCTATTTTGGGACGGACCTCGTAATTTTGAACCACGGTCAGATGACGAGGACGACACCTGAGCTGGCACCCCCCTCTCCACGCCACACCACACCAGCGGGAGGACGTTTGGTCATGACGGATTTAACGTGCAACTGACCCCCTTACACGACGGTTCTTCGGTGGAATCGGGTCACGAACTTGAAACCCTCCGGTTCCGAAGTCGAGACCTTACCACCAGGCCACCGCGGCCCACGAAACGAAGAGAGTTAGATAAATCGGTACACCGATTTAACATCCATAGTGTAGACATCTGTCAAATTTTGAGCCAAATTCAACTATGGTTGATTGTCTGTTGGTCTGTACTTTCAGGAACATGTACACGCGATAACTCAAACACGCAGTGTCTTAAATATAGTGTCTCAAATTTGATATGGGATTTTGTGATTACAAATGCAGTTTTGTATTAAACTTTTGTTTCAATCGGTTAAAAAAGTCGTATCTGAAGCACAAATTCGATTTTTGGAAGCTATTAACATATGCCTGGGATTAATTGCCAAATAACTCGCCAAGGTCTGACACCATAGATTCAGTAAAAATGCTTAATTCACGCCAAAGGTTAATATTTCGTAACAGTTCTACGCCAATGCCATGTAAGATATTTTCTGGCATGACAAGTTTATTGGAAAGCATGCTAGAAAGTTTGGGGGAGACAACTTCCTCCGGGCTCCCCCCCTCTTTGTAATACGCAACAGTCGGCCTTACTAAATTCAACAGGTAATTATTTTAGAGTTATAGGTGATCATTAAAAAAGTCATCCCCTTCAAAATTTTTGGCTTTTGGCTTGATTAAATGTTGAATTAAGTTTTTGAAAAACCCTTTCTTATTACCCAAGAAGTGACTGCTTGCCAAATTTAGTAATTCTGGATCTAATGGCCTGCCTGGTAGACAGGTTTTTTTCCATTATGCATGTTGCAATATACAGATAGATAGCATGCCATCCTATAAACATTATCTTGCTAAAGCGTACCTCTTTCGCCTGAATTTAAAAAAGCTCTTCTGCAATCGCAGTATTGCGATGATTCAGTGCGTTCTCTGCGCCAGCCATGTCGACCGCCTCGAAGAGTGTATTTCGGTAAGTAGGCCAAGAGTGCTTTCTAATCCGTGCTCTCGGATGCCGACTTTCAGAGGAAAGCTTTTATAGGAGGTCAGGGCTAGCAACTGCTAATTATTGTTTCTCCTCTCCGATATAGTAAAACCGGTAATGACGCTTTTTTTTTTCCCCGACCATGCAAATTTTTTCTCCAATTCAGGCTATTGACCCATGTTCTAGTGCTTATTCATTTTCACTGCTCAAGGTCTTCACTGTATCCGCGGTCTTCTGAGAAAAGGAGAAAATTGTATTTTTTTTTAAATAATATTTTGTAAAAATTGAAGATTGACAAAAGTAACTGAGGGGGAATATTTTTGGACATGGTAATAGAATGGAATAGGCAAGAATTTTACTAAAACATTTTTAGTGCGATATAAAATGTTACTATAGATATTTTTTCCCGTCTGTTTCAATTCCCTCCAATTTAAATTTATTCATATTTCTTCTTGTCTCGGAGAATAGAATTTCGTATCTGATAAAGTTTTAGAAGTTAGTATTTTTTTTTTCAAACCCATTTTTGCGCGCTTTTATTTAATTTGGCATTTTTTTATATTTTGAATTCTCTGATCAACTTTTCATTCATTTCTTGATGTGTTAAGCCCTCAGAATTTTGTATACTTTTTATTCCATATGGGATATTATCTTAAGATTTTAATTGTAAACTTAGATTTTTAGTTAATTTAAATAATTGGTTTTCAAACAACCATAGTTTTTCCGGAAGCTATTAACTGTTATGATAGAACAAAAGAAACAATAATAATAATAAAAAACCACGCTGGAGCTAAAATATTTTATCTGCTACTGAACAGTTCGTATTTTTTAGAGGTGAAAACTTATTTATTATGAATTAAAAAATAAAATAAGAATGAAATATTAAAAATTTTTATTATGTATAATTATAATATTATATTAAAAGATATATTTTTAAAATTTATTAAGAAAGATAGAACGAATAATACGAGGAGAAAAGATCAAAATTTGAACGATAGAGATATTTATATTGTGAAAGCTATAGCATTTGTGATTTTTCGAAGCATTTCCATCTCGGTTTCGGACTTTTGCAATTTTTGATAACAAAATAATATGTTCTTTTTTCATATTTTGATAAAAATTTGTGTGCGTGTGTTTCAATAAAGATTTTTATATTATTTCCATTTTAAGAATTTTATTATTTTTTTCTGTGATTGTTTCTCGATCCAAAAGCTTATCTTTCTTAATAGAATATTCATTTACCATTAATCCGGTAGGCGAGATTACCATTTTTGCGCTACTAAAATATTACATTTAAAATATCGTCCAGAAACAGTCAAACGTTTAACAATATACCTCTTCATTTGTGTACCTCTCATTTAGTGGCATGACGAGGCAAGAAAACCTGTTCATTAGTTTTCAACCACTTATTTTCATCACCATCGTAACGATGGCGGGGATTTTTTGGAAAGTGCTGAAAACCATTAATGTTTTTAGAGAACTAAAATACAAATATTTTTTTCTTTGAGAGTGATGTTCAATTTAAAGAAGCGCGTCCTCGTGGGAGGTTTCGGATTTTAATAGAAGTAAATATTTTAATTCTCAATATGCAGTTGAAGTCAGGACTTTTTATTTATTTTTATTTTAGATTTACAGATTGAAAAAAATTATATCATGAAATATTTATTTACATTTTGCCTAGTGGATAGCGAGAGAAGGAATATATTGGCGATCAGTAAAAAACATTATAATTTTCGATGTGAGATTCTGTTCTAAACTGAAAATTCTATACTTATTCATTGAGAGTTCAGCACTTCAGATTGCTGTTGATATAATATGTATAAACTACGATGGTTAAGCCCTTATCTAATCTTTTTCCAGTATGTGAAGAAAGAATTCGTTGATTTCCTGGGACTGTAAACTTCATAAACTGCATATGTGTCTTCTGTTTGTGTTGGAATAAAATATTCTTATATTTGCCCTTTAAGCTTTCAATTTCAGCATCGTTATTCATAATTTATGCGAAATAAATACATTAATCATATGAAGATATTCATTTTCCCATTATTTTCAATTCCCATTATTTCCCAATGAAGATTCCATTATTTTCAATTCAAAATTCTTACAATTTAATAATGAAAATCCAGCCCTATGTTGACTGATTTCCAGATATCTATTATTGATACATAAAACATTATGATCTGTGCGCTTTTCTAATTTCCCCTCTTGCTGAGGTCCATCAAAAGTAATTGTGTTTCATCTTCAAGATAAGGGTAACTTAAAATAATTTCTAAATATTTTTTTCAGTTTTGACGCTAACAGTTCCAAAAAGAGGATACAATAAATTTTACCTAGATAGACATCAGTTTGTGCGTTTTATGCTTGAATTTGATTTGCCAATACTTATCATCCTATCAAGTTCTGAGCTGAATGAGATTCTATGTTGTTAAAGTAGCAATTTACCTTTTCTTTTTTTTTTATTCGCTTCCTGGTTCAGTTGATAATAATACTCATTTTGTAAATATGCTCAAGCCTTTATCCTAGTTGCCTTTTCATACTAAAATAAAGTCAATTTAAACGATATTTTTAATGTGTTTTAACATAATCATTGTTTTCTTTCTTCGAAGTCTTTTCAGTATTTCTTGTCATTCTACCTATTTCTACAAATGATTTTTTTAAAAATTATATTTATATTGTATAATTATAATTTTTTTTAAAAAGATAAAAGAATATCCAATTTTAAAAATATTATACATTACAAACTTTTATATATAATGATTGAAATATATTTTATGATTGCAATTGAAAGCTGCAATTTCTTAGTAAAGGAATAATTCTCTACATTCTTCCAAAAGATTCACCAGTATCTCGATTTGAGTATTGCATGAAATTACTGTAAAATATTGTTGTTTTTTAAGTGTCTCGGTGGACCAAGTTGCTGGAAATGTTGTTTTGTTGAAGTTTATGCCTTATCATCCCTCTGGTACATGTGTTACCCGAAAGCCAGCCATGAAGAAGGTCTCTTTTGACAGTGCACATGTTGTGAAGTACTGGAAGCAAACTTTTATTTACGGAGGCACAGACAACTTATAAATCTGGAACAAATAATTTTTACATACTTCATGCAAAAAAATGCTATACACTCTCCATTTAGAGTTCATATTAGAATACTAGTATCAGGTGGATCTAGTAAAATATTATATTATGTAATAAACAGTAAAATATTGTTAATATGAGGGATTGATTCGCTGTATCAGGTTAAAAATCCCAATGCTGAGTAGTAAGAACTGTCTGGTTCTATTTATATATTTGTTCTCTGTACTTAGTAGACTCCGACCTATAATTGCTTTCACAGTCCACTTAACAGCTACTATCACAATAGAGCACATACAGTTCATATTCCCGCAAATTTAACAAATTCTTTAACTTTCGGGGGTGCTTCAAAGATGTTTATCTTCTGCTGCCCACAGATGATACACACCTGTCCTGTTAATGACCTAGCTATTATTTCTGATAAATGGATCATTAAGTAAGATAAGAGACACCCCTCCAAAGGAAGGATACATCTGCGACCCTGATTCTGTGTACAACCAAACACATGTTGAGCATGTGTCCCGCATGGCTATTAAACGGTACACATATCATTAATGTACAACGCAAACATCGTCTTCGTAAGCCAATAACATTAGTTGTGTTCGTTCATTAGAAAATTTTAATGTTTGGATTCAAAATCGTCCTGAACCAGATTTTAGTACGAATGTAATGATGATTTATTTGAAGCTTATGCCATCTTGTTGTCCTGCCATCTAAATTTGCCGAGTGCAAGCCATGAGGAAGGTCTGTTCCCATGCCCACCTGTGTTTACTGAACGCAAACATCGACGTCTTACTTAAACCGGAAAGGAACCGTCTTTTCTGTTTTTCCACTCCGCTTCCTTCTACGGGTGATAAACACATCCCGCAGACCGGTTTTTTCGCCAAATCCCTCGACTTGTTTTGGATGCTCAGCGGATCGCCCCACTACCGTTCGCCTTCCCTCCAGGGCTCTGAGGCTGAAGCGGAACGCCGCAACCTGTTCCACTCAGGTTAGAATCTGGCGAAGTTTTCGGCTGCTTTTTTAGGGCACTCCTAAAATATGACTGTCTTACGCCACTTTATTCTATGCAGATGACTGTTGTATCACTGCATTGTCAACGATGCATTATTTTGAAAGATATTCATATTTTATTATTTGCGCACAAGTTAGAAATTTCGAAGGTAGTCCCTTTTAAGTGAGCCATGTATTTATCGGAAATATTTTATTGAAAATATTAAGAATTGAGCTGTATAGAAACCTTTAGATTTCACCACCTATTTTCCATTGATAATCAAATTATATATTGTAGCCACCTTTGATGACATGTTAGTTCTCTGGGTTCATAGCATATACAGATGATCTTAAGTGCCTCCTATGATGACAAAATATTTTTAAGAGCTATACTTTGAGAGACATACAACGCGGATAATTTCGCATCATTCTATTCATTTTTGTAATTTTCTGTCTTCATATCTTTATACATATTATTATATCACAGAAAAGTGCATTTATCTTTTTTAAAAAATGGATAAAATGTTTTAACATTACATGATTTGTATTGAATTCGATTTGTAAATGGGGGAAAAAAATCTATTATCTACGATTTCAAACCTATTTCAGCGTAGAAAAATAATACAAATCTTCATATCACGATTATAAATAATGAAAAAAAAAAGTCGAAGGAAATATTAATGGCAGCAATGAAAATTATTGGAGGTTCAAATCGGCTTTGAAATATAATGTGAAATACACTTAAAATATTACTTCAAAATTAATTAAAAATAAAATGAAATTATATTGAAAAAAATTGATATAATTGAAAAGATATATATATAATCATAAGACGATGTAAAAATAATTTTTGTACTGTAATATTTTTGGTAATTATCACTGGAAATCGCTAAAATTTTGTTTAATTTTTAATTATTCAAACTTCTAATTAAAATTTCCAAAAAAAAAGTAATCTTCCCATGGGCGCATTTCTTCCTCCAAAAAATATATGTACCAAGTTTGGCAGCCACTAGTCAAACGATCTCCAACACATACATATTTATCATTATTATTAGTTAAGATGCAAAGTTGGTGTATAATGTATTGATAAAATAGGCATCTAACTGATCCTAAAAATTATACTTAGATATAATTTTTTTTACATTTTAAAATCTCGCGTGAAGTCTAGACTTTTAAAAATATTTGTGAAATGGGGAATAATTGTAATTGATAGGGGAAGTTGGATTCCAAGAATTAAAATGTGCCAGACTGTTTTCTCTATAAAAAAGAGTAATGCAGCCCTTTTAGTTATCCGTTTTTACCTGAAGGAATCTTTCAAGAACTTTAGCTAACTTTAGATTTTTTTTTTCGGTGCATCCACAGTCTATAGGGAAATAATTTTTTTTCTCTCTTGTCTGCCTCAGATGGCAATCAACTCGCGCGTGTGGTCACTTATATACCTCCAAGGTTATTGCAACTGAACAGTTTTCCCACATATGATAAGTTATTAATAAATCATGTCTTACATACAAAAATTAGTCCTCTTTATATCAAAATAATTATTAGAATCTGAGTGGAAAAGCTGCATTCGACACATAAAGAGAACTGCAAAGAGATGAATTTAGTTTTATTCAGAATTTTCCAACTTAGTTGCTCATTCGATAGTAAAGATTGTGTGTGTGTGTGTGTGTGTGTGTGTGTGTGTGTGTGTGTGTGTGTGTGTGTTTCAAGCAGATGACAGAAAATCATGAGTTCTAATAATAGTTTTTTTTCGTCTATTAAAGCAAGCGGTGATATAGAATAAGAAAATAGTATTTAAATTATTAAGTAAACAGCATTTAGAATAAATAAAAAAAAATATATTTGCAAAGGTTTAGTGGTGCTCTTTGAATATGATATAAACAGAGAAGTTGCACAACTCCTTTTGTTTCCACCTGCAGGTTAGTACTATTTTTTACGAAGCCGTAATTAAGACAGTAGCAGTTCAACACACTGGCGACAGCTAATCAAGTATTATTTTATGTTGTCTCTGTGCTCTCTTTCGGGGTCTTGCGTGAAATCCCTCTACCCTTAAGATGCTTGGAGAATTACGTGCTTTTACGGTTAGATGCATCGTTTAGCTTGTTGAGACGCACAACAGGCTGTGAGTTAATTATGCTGCGGATTTTCGGAATTTATGCTGCGTAATTTATACTCCTACCGAATTAGTGCAGGATCGTTACTTGTCGTCGTCTGTTTACGTGATCATAGCAAGTAGGTGATTATCTTAGGTATTTTTTTTTAACGTTGAGAACTCTTTTTATTGAGTTTTGTATGCAACGACATACTTGATGATGTACTAGAGCTCTGAAGTTTTGTGTACTATAGTACCATCATCTCGGGGATATTATATTCTTCCATACCTTCATTTTTTTATTTATATATTTCTTATTTATTTTTTCCTTTTTTAAAAAATTTTTATTTTTAAATTTGATTTTCCATCTTTATGTGTCCCGGTTGGTTGGTTTGTAGGGTTAAATGGAAGAGAACATTGAAACTAAAAAACATTAGATTTTTTTTTTAAAGATCAATGAAAAAAAAAAAACTTCTTTAAAGAGATTGATATAAAAAATCAAGCATAAAATCTATAGTGAAACCAAGCTATGGAATATAAGCTCAAGAGCAAGTCTCTGGAAAATAATAATTTATGATAAAACAACAGAAAACGCATTGAAGTGTGTATAAAAACACTCGTACTTGAGAAACGGTGAAAAAAAATATAAATGCCATAAATGCATTCTAGATATAAAAAAAATTAAGAAATGTTAAGTTATGCAATGGGAAATTGCATAGGTGTTTATAAGAATGTATTTCTGGATTTAATTCTCACTATCCTGTCCGTACCAAATACTTTGCATGTGAGATTAGTGACCACTCTTTATCATCCATTAACTCCATTTCATATTATAAAGAAAAAGTCGTTGATAGGAAATGCTTATTCGGCAGCAATTTTGCTATTCAAATTTTCATAACTCGTGCATATTGTAAAAACAATTCCGTTCTCCCAAGTTTTATTTCGTACTAACCGCCTTTGACCTTCAGTCAATTCACCGAGTTTAATTGTTGTTAAAAATTTAATTTTTTTCTTCAGCAAAATATTTTTAACCTTCAAATTTTAATAGACATATAGATCAGACTATTTCAAAAACTTTATACCATTTTGTTCATTGTTCTTTATATTTCCCTAATATTTGGTCTACATCTTTAAACAAATAGTTATATCATAGGTAAAAGCAGTAATGTTTAAAACTGGGCAAAGTTTAACGTATTTCCTCACTGCTTGATTCTGAACTCAAATTTTTTTTTTTAAAGATTAATTTCAAAATTTTATAATATTTATAATAATGAATAAAAATTATTATCTCAAAAATTAAGAACTCCCAAGTTAAAATAAAAATTATACTCCCCCCTTAAAATAAAAATAATTAAAAACTGTTTCTATTAAATTCATTCTTCCATGTTATATATATAGGCATGTAATTGGGATTACTGAAAAAATTCTCAAAAACCTAGTATTAATTAAAATTTTTTTAAATAAATAGTTTTATTATTTTTATGAAATACGAATCCCATACTTCATGTTTTATTCAGAGCTTTAATAATTAATTTCTTATTTGAGTATTGAAGACTGACGTGTTGTCTTAAAATCTCTGATGCTGCAGTTTTTGCGCAGCCCAGATTCTGAAATTAGATAAAAATCTGCTTTCAAGTGCCCGCGTGGAAATATCGAGACACATTGATTTTAATCGACTAACTAGAATACATCTCATAATTATCAAAAAATTCATTCTAAGCATCAGTATTTTCGCATGTCTCTGCAGTGAACTGATACCTGTTAAAAGCTTTTACATAAACCAGTTTCTCCCACGAAACGATATATTCTCCCTCGGAATTGAAATTTGTAATTACATGATCTTTCTATGATGGAGCATATTTCAATAGAATTCTGTTAAAACCGAGGAATGCAGGGCTGCGTGTTAATCGCATTCGACATGCATGAATAAACGGGATATGTTCTGTTTCATTTTCCTTGCGGTTGCAGTTGAGATAAGCAGTATGTATGGATGACAAAGTAATGTCTCTTATTAATGACTGTTTCGATTTTGAATATCTATGCAGTATATTATTCGTCAAAGTGTCTGATTAGTGTTTTGTGTATTAATGGCGATTGGCATGAGACATCTGAATTTGACAGTTGCATTCTGTTTCATTACCAATGAAACTTTTAATGTTGACGTCATACGCGTTTTAGGTCTGCAGAAAGGACTTACGATATTAAACATCTTTCATCTTGTATATTAATGAAACTATTTATTCGAGATATCGATTAATAATGTTTAAAGCTGAATTCTGTTCATAATTAATTTCATTTTCTTAACCTTTTCTTTGAAAGGCTTTATAAATTGCCATATTTTAGAATCTTATCTATTAACTTTTACGCTTATATTATTATTATGCCATGTATTAGTTTTTACAATAATTATAATGATCTGTTTTCTTGCTTATATAGATTTAATTTATGCACGTCCTTAAAATTAAATGTTTTCTGATCACTTGAATACTGCGAATCAAATTTATACCGCGATAATTCTAATTTCAGCGGGGTTCTAACTTTAATACGTTAGTCTGTATTTAATTTCTGAAACTTTAATTAAACTGCAGTGATATATCACGCAGCTTGAAAATCACGCAACCAAAATAAATGTTGGCTCAATTCAGTTTTTGCAAAATCACTTTTGACTTTGTATAAGTTCTGAATGCGTTCACACACTCCCTTTTCCGGATTTCCACCTTGCTGTAATAAACGTATCATTTGAGTTTCTGGTCATAAATAAAAAAAAAACTTTCAAAAGATACTAAAAAATGAATTTATGGTTAATCACGGAGGAAAAAAATAAATAAATAAGGCTGTTATTTAAAGAGAACTCGTCTTATATATAATAAATTATTTAGCAATGATATTGATGATAAATGTAAATGATGCACAATCATCATGAACATTTCTCTTATGATGTTTTTTATTTTATTTATGAAATGGTACAAATCGTGTCTGACTTTAGATCATTCAATAATAATTGATAACTGTCTTAAAAGCTTTTCATCGAATTCTATAATTTGGTAAACATAACAAATAAAATGTTTGTTCTCGATTAACTTAGTTTGGTCTTTATTAAAGTTGTGGCTTTAATAAGTTTTTATTATTCGCCAGCATATACATATATAAAACATTACATTCTTTTTAGTAAAATTATCTAATATTATTTATCCTACACTAGGTATTTTATTTGTTGTTAATATATATATATATATATATATATATATATATTCTAAATTTAAAATGCTTACTTCATCTTATCAAAATTTTATTAAAAACTTTTCTACTTCAAGTCAAGAATTTAACAAATAAATTATTTAATTGATATTTATTGAATATTCAAAACAAATTTCAAAGGGGCTAAACTGAATGTAGGCGAAATATATAATTACACAGCGTGAGATAAAAAAAAATCTCTCCCTTAAAACTTTCCATACTACATCAAACAGCATATGAGTAAACAAAGGCTTACACAGTTATTTATTGCTATGGTGTTCTGATAAACCTCGATAAATCGACGCTCCTCTTTTCGTGTTAAAAACTTAGTAACTGCCCAAACGGGCGTCCCATTAATCAAGCAATCCAGCGGTTATTATTAGAGGAGTTTGTGAAAAGGGAGAGTCAAGAGAGCGGAAGAAATCCTTTATTAAATATCTTCGAGCCTCGTGGAAAGAAACAAAGAAGGGATGATGGACGTTCATTCCAGCGCCACAAAACAATGGCACGGACGCATAATAAGACTTGGTTACCAGGCAATGCAAGTGGCGACTCTTGACGACGATCCCGCAGCGCCACTACTCACTTCTAGGAGAGTGGACTCACTCGTCATATTTCGGAAAACTTCTGGATTTTCCAGCCAAGTTGTTGAAAGACAAGAGCTTTGCTGTCAGATTGTTACCGGTAACTCGAAATAATTAGGAGAATATCATATCATAAAACATACAAATGTTATGGAAATCTGGAATACTCAGACAGGCAGTATAAAATTTTATTTAATAGGTTGTTTCTGTCAGGTTCCTTACAGGGCCGATCTTACCATTAGGGTCTCTAAGCTGTCACATGGTAAGTCATATCGCTGACTCTCCGACCGGCCCAAAGGCACACGGATAATAAATATTGAATGACCGAACCGCCGCAACAGCAACACTGGCGGGAACTGTGGTTGATTCCTAAGGACCACCGCCGGCCACGGTACAACACTTTCCTAAGGAAGTACGTCCCCTCATCAATGGGAGGAGCCAGACCCCTACCTTTTCGAGTATCCTCAAGAGTAGCCAGATACAGCCACCTTGCCGGAAGCATCTCATCTTCATTTTTAGGGGGGGGGGGAGGATGCAGTCACATAATAACGCCTACTCATCAAACAAACCATCTTGTGTTCATCAGACCTCAGCCCCTCGTAATAAATATTGGACTGCAACACATATTTAAGTACAATTGTATATGTGAAGAGTTGTTGATGTTTTAAATATACGTTATTGATTTTCCCCTACCCCTTTTTGCGCTCTAAAATGTTTCGTTTAGAGAAAGAGTACTGCATGAAAAGTACTGCATTTCCATTATCCAGAACATTTGTTATCGGCTACTTTATGTTTGACTGAATATATAATGTGTGAATATGTAAATACTGCGAGGCGTTTTGAAGTCAAGATTTTCTGTTAAGCATACGCATAACTAGCAAATCTAGAATAAATAATTTATTTATATTATATCTATTAGGGAGTTTTATTCAGTTCCTAGTATTCTGTTCACTTTATCTAGATTTAAATATCACATGGCTGAGCAGTTTTGAGAGATAGCAGAATATAGCAAGTTTTGCTGGATTGAATTAAATATCGTAAAGCCGAGTAACAGCACAGCGTGTTTCACTGAATCGCCTGCAGTTTTGGAAAGATAAATCTGTCTGGCAACCTTTTATTTATCCGGTGGATTTAATTAAGTGTGGTCCCATGTATTGCAGTCATTATAAAATATCTTGAAATAATCTTGTTTAATAATGCAGTTGAGCACGAGCAGTTCGTAACTTCCCTAGCAAAAAGAGATCTCTACTTTTTAGAGTGCTTGTCATAGTTTTCCATCTGCTGTTCGCAGACGATGTTTACCTGTCTCATTTAATAGTCAACCGATTATCAGATTTACAGAATATTAAATTACCACCTAAAATCGTATTTTCCAAAAGATTAAAAAAAAAAACTTTTAATTTCAAAACGTTTCGCAAATATTAAGAATAAATATAAGTGGTAAAGTATAGGAAGAATTTAAGTATGCTGTACCTTATGTTTCTAACAATCTTCAATTCTTGTAGGATTGCGCAAAAATAATATCGACTACCATGCAAAACTTTTTAAAGTAAACGTACAGTGTTAAAGAAAGAGAGAGAAACATAAACTTAACCTTATATCAAAAATGATACAAAAAAAAAAGTGCATAGTAGTGACGTTTTAAAACCGATTCGCAATAAAACTTAAACAGAAGCTTACTTTTAATCCTTTCAGCAAATGAAGCCGGTTCACCAACCGTTTCACGAATAGCAGCAACCTAGAAAAAGCACGTCTGGACGTAATCGTGACAGCGCAGTGGCGGAGGCGCATTCCAAAATCATTAACGCTTTGTTTTCTCTACAAGCAATAATTCCCATCACAAAACCGTTCCATTCAATCGTAATGCATACCCTAACGAGACGCGAGTGTTTGTGTTTTCCGAGCTAAGTGCATTTTGACTGTTATTGGCTACCATCGGCGAGTCTTAGGCATTCCATTCCTGTTCTTTCTTATTGCCACAGCATTTCCATTAATACCGCACACAAGACGACCATTTTCTTTGTTGGCGTTTTCTCTCACATCATCTCCCGCGGTGCGTGTCCGTTTATGCCCCTAAGCCTTTAATTCTGCTTACAATCTTAGCTTGCCCATTTTGAAGCTCAGCAGGACCTCTCTCCCTTCCCTTATGTAGAGCGGAAGATTATGGTTGTACTTTTTTTTTCTTCTCTTTTTTTATTTTATTATTATTATTTGATTTCTTCCTTCGCCCTTTTCTACGAGGCATAACTTTTCTCTCTCTCTCTCTGCCCCCCCCCCTCTCCAGCAGTGGTGGAGTGATCTGGCTCCATTGTTGAGCTCTGCTGCAGTGAAACTTGCTTCATTTCTTTATCTCAGCCAGGGGATAGCGATGAAGGCGAAGAATGAGTCCTAGTGAGCGCAAAATGTGATTTTTTTTTTTTAAGGAAAAACTTTTCTTTTTTTGGTATCGTCCAGAGAGGAATTTCGCAGATATTATTAATGCACGAAAAGAGGATATCCTAAACTCTAGAATAAGGGGGGGGGAAATCATGTTATTCCATTTTGTAGAAATAATTGATAAATTTAAAGTAATTTCTTTCTGAAATATACAACTATATGATGCAAATTATGTAGTGACGAACGCCTGATAACGATCGCCATCTGCTGGCCAACAGGCGTTGATGCTTGTTAGACGGCGTGCAGACGAGACGAGATGGGTCTGAACGAAAGTCAAGACGCGTGAGACGAGACGGGTCTCTGAACGAAAGACGAGATGGCACATGTGAATTAATCCTGCGACGTATTCGACGAAATCTATTTAATGTTCATTTCTTTTATGTTAATGTAATTGTTCGTCCTAAATGTAATTAAATGTGCGTGATTCTAAATAGTAGTGATTCATGAGTCCTACAATTATTAAACTATTAAAAATCCACACATACCAGAACCATTTTCAGATAAAGTCATTTCTATTCCGTGTTGAGCAAATCTTTGTGGCACTGTTCAAATCTGATACTCTTATTTTTTTCGTCGGGGAAGAATCTAATAGGTATAAGTGAAAGTAAGGAAGGTAGCGTAAATTGCAGTGTATGAAAACATGCTCAACCATCTCCGAGAAATATAGCTGATGAATTGAAAGGAAGTCTTTTCTTCCAAGATTTCTTTCTTGTGTTCGTATGAAAGAGGATGAAAACAAAATCCAGTAATTATTAAACCACTGAAATTCGCTCATACCGAGACTAATTCCACATCACGCCATTTATATTAGTCTTGGAATCGTTCAGTCTTATTTTTATGTTCATTTTTAAAGTACATCCTAACTTAACACTCATAATATATTTTCTTTAAATTTTATTGCTTAGTTATGTCTGTCATAGCCCATTTTATCATCTGTAAAATTAAAACAGATTTTAATTTTTTTAAGTAATGTTTTCAGCTGTCAACTCTTTGTATTCGAATGCTGCACATCTCTCTACCATTTTTGACAAAAAAATAAAATGGCACTTCTTGATTTCGATAGTTATTTATTCATTCTTTAAAAACAATGAACCTACAGAATTAGAAGAAATCGCTGATAAATTTTGCGAAAAAAAAACTTAATACATGTATATATTTTTCTCAAAAACGCTAAAATAAGTCCTTGTATTTTCAGTGAATAATTTTTTATCTTATTTTTCCAAATGCAAAAACTTAAAAAAAAAAAATTAAAAATATAATTGAGTAATAATTATTTATGACACGATTTTGAAACTGTTTCTGGACTTATTTAAAATTATTTCTTTTTTATTTATTTGCTTTGTATCAAGAAAAATATTCTGAATTTAATTATAAAGATTTCTATTTTATACTTAAAAGTTAAACAACAAAAAATTACCTATTCCATTTTTTGTGAATAAATAAGTAATGTTAGTTTGCATATTTAATGAATAAATAACTTTTTATTATTCTAATGCATTTCTGAGAAAATTCATTTTGCTAGGCTTTTTTTTAAATATTTAAATTAAATATTAAATATATAAAATATAAATATAATATTTTATATATTTAATAAAATTTAAAATTTAAAATATTTTTTATAATTATTTCTACAAGCATTCTTTATGCAAAGAAATTTTAAATTAAATATTAATAATGATTGTAGATACTTCCACAGTTCGCTATTTGTAAAAGTAAAATTATTTATAAATTGTAATGAAAGTAATAATACAGATTTTAGCTTGATTAGCTGTAATTATATTTGAGTGTAAAAAATGAGATTCAAAATGAAATACTTCAAATGAATGTGAATACTTCATTTGAATACTTCAGAATGAAAGTAAATAGTACACGGAACTTAATTTTTCTTTTATCAAAGTGATAAGTGCGTTGCTTTAATAGAAATTCTAAGTGGGAGGAGGGAATAAAGCAGATAACCTACATTTCAGAGCGAAAGAAAAATTAAAATATATATATATAAATAAATGCACATAGTAAAATTTACAAATGTATTCTTAACAACTCATTTCAGGAAGGAAAAAAAAAAATTGAATACATAAAAATACCTTATATATAACATTCAGAAATATCATCGCAACCAAACCACTTCATTCCCTGCTTGAAAATCAAAACCTCTTTCAGAAACGATTCTGACACAAAAAGGATAAAGGGAAAGAAAAAGATGTTAATGCGCGAATATAACCGGCACTATAATTGTCTCTTCGGCAAATTTATGGACTCATTGTCGTCGACTTATGATTCAAATGGGATTAGCGTCAACGCTATTGAAAAAGACTTGTTACTCGAAAGGAACCAATTGGCAACCTTAGCAACCAGCCGGTAGGGTGGAAAAATGTAGTGGCCCTTCGCTGTCTTAAACGGGTAAAAATGGTTGATTCTGCCTGATTAACAGTGTAGCGGCTTCCTAGCTGACGTATGACCCATTTCTATTTGGTCTGCTCTTTTCAGAGATTATCTATCTCCTTTTTTCTGTGACGTGCTCGTCATTTTTATCCACACATATAAACACATTCGTAAATCTTGCTCTTGTGTGCCTTGAGTAGTATTATCTAGTGGTTTCAAAATATGGAACGCGGAGATTGAAATCATGTGCTTCATTTTATTACTTAGGTTTTATTTATTTACTAGGTGCTTTTGGTGACCTGCTGGTTCGCCGGGATTAATAGTTTTCTAAAATTTTCGATTACTTACCCTATCTAGCTTGTCTTGAACGATTTCCACAGCAAGGTGTTTTAAAATGTTGGTAGATATATGACATGTATTGTTCAGTTTCATTATGTTATGCATCTCCTTAATAATTTATTATCATTTCACTTAAAATTTGAACTTTAATTTGAAAGGGAAGTGATTCAACTTCAACTGGTAGAAAAACGTTTTAGCTGAAACTATACAACCGCTCGCTGGCAGGGTTTATACCTGAGTAGATACGGATTATCAATCTAATTAGATTATCCTTCTTTGATATTTTTTGATTGTAGTAGAAAGAGGATGATCTAATTAAATATCAAGTGAGAGTAACATGTGACTCACATGTTACATGACGGGCATGTTAATGATGTATATATTCGGAAATCTTATCATTTATAAATCCCGAATATAACTCGGAGTTTGGTTTGGTTTAGTTATATTAACGTCCCGTTTGAAGCAACACTTGGGCTATTTTGGGACGGACCTCGTAATTTTGAACCGCGGTCAGATGACGAGGACGACACCTGAGCTGGCAACCCCCTCTCCACACCACACCACGCCAGCGAACTCGGAGTTACATGTATTATAAAAACGCTTTCCTTTTCCGCTTGCTATATGAGTATCATTTTGTATGGAGTCATTTAAACCAAAATATTTTACTTGTAAGACATCTTTTAAACTGGCAGGTTTGATACTTTAACTTCTTTTCAAATCTTTCTCCACAAAAATTAATGAATTGTCTTGTAATTGGTGGATCTTACTTTACATTCCTCACAGGATTAATAATTGATATTCAGATTATATTTTTCTTATATTTAGGGTACCAGAGTAATTACAATATTTACGAGTAGTCTAGCATAGATGCAGTATCGTTATTGTGTGGGTATTTCAGGATAATATTGCACTTGTAACCTTAAGGAAATGTGTGGTATTCGTGCAGTTATCGTAGAACTGTAATTTTTCAGTTGTCTCCAAATTTGCTACTATTAAATGAATTTTTGGCCGATGTTACCTGCGAAAATAAGACTAGGGAGAGGACTTCCATAGCTTCATGTGTGTACTGACTTTATGTTTTGCTATTTTTAGTGTTAAAAGTACTGTAGAATTACGCAAGGGAAGAATTTTTTGCCCCAATTTAACACATAACTCCAGACCTGGTCTTGCAAAAATCCAGTGGCGGTTTTCAACTAGGCAGGCTAGTTAGCTGCCTAGGGCCGCAGGCAGGTCCATTAAAAAACTGCATTTTCCTAATAGCTAAATAAATAATTTGTATTTGTAAAAAATATGAATTCTAAGAATGGTAAAATATTAGGATAGCATTAATACTTTGTCAGATATAATTGGTTAGGTTCTTATATATGTAATTGCTTTCACTTAATTATTTGTAAAATTAAACATTTACTTCAATTATATTATGCACTAACGTATGCCGGACATTCTGGAGTAAAAAAAATTGCCACAAAATTAATATTTATATAAATATTTATTTATAATATATCATTAACATGCTAAATATGTGTTGAAATATGAAATAAATCCATAGATATTAAAAGAAGGACCTCATGATGTGCACCACTTCGGGCTTCAAAATATCTAAATCCGCCGCTGTAGATATTAAACATGGCTAAAAAATGAACAATTTGGAGAGTTGTCAAGAAATATCGTTTATTTTATGATGTGCATATAGCTTTAAAACTAATTCAATATCTTATGCATTTCTAATGTTAAGTATACCGAAAAGTGCTAAAAACAACAAGGAATAAATTCCGGAGGTTATCAAATCATATATAATAACTGTTTTTTTTAAGAGGAAAACGGAATGAGGTATGCGATTTTTATTACATATAAATCAGTATCTGACGGGAATAAATGCATAAATAAATTTTATCTTTTATTCAAAAATTTTACTGTACGTTTTAAATTCTGTAACGCCATGTGCGTTAACCAACGACGATCTTCTATTTCTTGGATCGCCTTCTATTATACGAACTCTTTGCAGCGTAGCCGTCCAGAAATTTTTATAAGTTTTATTTTTGCCAGTACTTTCCTGATTTTTTAACACTTCAATTATTAAAGTCTTAGTCAATTATTTCCCTTAATTATGATGACGAAATTCTTGAAACTGTAAAATTTCTGCTGTAAAAAAAAAAAAAATACTCGAGGCTATTGCAATTGATAGAAATCAGTGATGTGGAACAACCAGGATTAGGCATTAATTTTTTTTAGAAGTGTCATTATTGAAGGGTATTATTAAGGGTTGTGATAAATGTGGTCAAAATATTTGGAATTAATCGATTGATGTCATTTCCAACTCTTGCTCCTCTGTAACTAAAACAGGTTATTGGATTTCAAACCATTGAATTAACGCCCCTAAAAGTATTTAAGTTGAACAGAACTTCTAATTTCTTCGAATAAAATGGAACCAGTGGCAGTGTCCTCCTTTCAGCTTTCTCACGTACTCATATAAGTACACGTGATTAGGTTTGTATTTTACTGTGACGAAAATTCAGCATGTATTTGGAACCTCAAGTGAAAATTCGTCAATGCAAAATTGATAATGATCTGCAAGTTTGATAATAATTGATTGCACAGCAGATTCCATTTATCTAGCTGTCATATTTAAAGTATTCCGATGATATTCACACGAATAAATAAATAGATGAGCAAATAATCAACTCGTAGACATATTTTCAACTACAATTTCATGCAGAGCTAGAGTTCTGGTCAGAATACCATATATCAAATTTCGTCTATTTCATTGCCTTTTTTTAGTCGTATTTATATTCACAAGTGAGGGCATACAGAAGAACTTGCGAATTTCGTCCATGAAATTCTAGAATTTTTAGTGTAAACAGTACCAATATTAAATTTGAATTGTCTAGTGTACTGCTTTCTTAAGTTGTCATCATGCTCTTGTTTTAATTTTACTCTTTTTTTTTTCGCCAAATGAAAAGTTTATTATTATTATTATTATTATTATTATTATTTGCTGAATTTTATACTATGTCATTATCAAAAGTAATCCAGAAGAAATTTAAAGTCCATGAAGATTACAATTTCTAAATCGCCTAGATTCACCAGCATATTTATTTACTTTTCCGCTAAGATCTTCCTCAAGTGGAAGCACAATGGCATCTGCCGATTGCTGATTTTAATGATGCAACAGCAGGCATAGACATGATGAATCAGAAAAATGCAAGGAAAAAAAAAATTTAAAGAAAAATTAAAGCTAAGATAAATTTCTAAAAAATAAAAAATAAAAATAACGAAGTTTTGAGCTTGTAATCTGAATCATCACAGTGCTAATGCTTTAGACTTGATTCGTATATCTTTAATTTTTGTTTTTAAAATTTACTGTTATTTATATATCGTCAATAAATGTATTTAATGTCATTGGAACGCACTTGGTAATTAAACGAAGTAATTGAATGAAGAATTGTAAAATATTCTTAAAATTCTGTTTTAAAAGTATACTAACATTAGAGAAAAATCATTTTAATGTGGTGTGGAAATGCTCTTTTAAACAATGTGATTTTTTATGAGGAGAAACTTTATAAGTCTAATTTATTTTTAATTAAAGAAAAGAAAAACTGTTCTGTTGAGCGTTTTGAACGAGTTTTATATTTAAAATATTTTTGAACGCATGTAATAAAGTAAACGATTGCGATTAAAAAACGATTTAAACGTATTCAAATTGAGGATGGCCAGCATTTACACTAAATATAATAAAAAAAAATCGAAGAAAATGAATTTAAAAAAATTATAATTATACAATTTAAATTTAAAGTTGCAATTTAAATTAAAAGAAAAATATTTTTTAATTCTGTCTTTTATAAGTTAATAGCACTTCTTAATATTATTTTTACTTTTTCGCATGCCAGGTATGCAAAGAGAGGGTAAATTCATATTCGAAATTTTAACGAATCACTGCGCTTAAGACTTTGTCGAATGCTAAATAATCTAATTTAGAATTGTACCTGTCTGTGAACAAGAACAAGATATATAAAATTTGGCACAAAGATAAATAAAGTTTTTGGTACAAAAAGTAAAAGGTTTAGCATCTAAGATATAGGTCCGTATCAAATTCAGAAAAAAAAAAGTTTATCGACTATTGGTCTCAACTTTCTCATACAAATAAATGCGGTAACTCAAAAACGCAATGTATAAAATTAAATATGTAGTAATTATTTCAATTGTAGTACTATGCCAAATTTCAATTTAAAACGGCCCTCCCCCCCCAAAAAAAAAACAATAACGAAATACATATTCGATTTTCTAATACTTGTATATTTGTCGCATGTTGGCGATTCATTGCCGCCAAACTCGCACGCTAAATTCACGCCAAAGGTCGATCTTTCGCAATTATTGTTCGCCAATGGCATGTACTTAATACACATACCGGTTTTCTTTACTATTATACTACGTTGCACATAATCTTCATGCGTGAAAATTGAGCTCTCATAGTACTCACGACCTTGCTGAAGGCTCACAACTTTATGTGTGGTGAGACGGATAACCCTTTATTAGAGAATATGCTAGAAAGTTTCGTGGAGACTATTCTCGCCAACTTTTAGTACGGAAAGAAATTTTCAACTTTCTTTCGTCAAAATTATTTCTTTTCTACAGTATCAAAAGTGTGCGACAAAAAAAATGAATGTGAATAGTATTGATTTGCATTGAAATTGAGACAAAATGAAATTTGTTAAGTTCTTTTTATTATTATTATTATTATTCTTTATTCGTGAATATTGAATATAAAGAAAAAATAATGAATAAGATGAAACTCAAAAAATATGAAGGAATCAGCTTCTAAAAAAATTATTTGTAATTCATAGAACTTTTATTTTAATTCTTATTAACTACTAGCGCCTTGTTAAAATAAAATGCCGATATACAGCTGATTTTGTCTGTGGATAAACACTTAAATAATATATTTACAATATTCTATTCCTCATTTCACAAAAATTTCAAAGAAATTCTTTTTATTTTTAAGTATCAAAGTGATAGAAAAGAATTAAATTATTATTGATTCAGTTTTTTTTGCTTTGAAATTACGGTGAGAAAAGTGCACACATTATTAATTCTTTAAAAAATATGAATTAAATTTATCAATTAAAAAATCCATAATTTTTTTTCTTAATTTCCTGTTTTTATTTTAATGATTCTGTAGGAGAAGGGGAAAAAATCTGCTTTTCTTTTATAAAGCCATCTTTACAAACAAATCTGTATGATGAGACTAGATTTTTCCCTTCTTTTCAACTACTGACACCTGCTAGAAAAAAGTGGGAAATCCTGAACATACAATTAAAAAGGAATTCTTACAGCAGACACTTGTTCAGATATTCTGATTTAATTTATTTTATTTTTTCCATTTCTTTTCTTCAATCTGAAATGATGCCAATGGGAACTTCGAATGTTCTCGCTTCAGGCCAACAAGTTTTAAGTTCCGAGATTCTTTTTCTTCATCTTCTTAAAGGAAGTTAAAAGATCGGAAATGAAAACTCATTCGATTTTTCGCGAGTGAGTTGTTCGCTCTAGAGTAGAAACTTTGTTCCCAACTGAAGTAGTGGAAAAGTACAGCAGCCAATGCTTTAATTAAAGAGGTTAATGGTGGTGTTACTTGGAAACTAGCCCAAACGTTTTCTTTTTCTTTATTTGAAAGAGTCTTTTTTTCAAATAAGGTAAAATAATTGTTTTTTAGTTTCAAGTTTTGTCATGTTTCTTCAGAAATGTTGTGGTGGTTTATTTGTAAAAAGTTGGATGCATGCATTGGGCAATTGCAGTGGAATGTAAACAATTTAAAACTGACTCTCCTAAAAAATAATTTTTAATATTTTACAGCTTTAATGAAGGATGTATAATGAATAAACAAAACAGAAAATAATTATAACACTCTTTCGTCGCACATCTGATCGCAATTCTTTGGGAATCTTCGGGAAATCATAATTTTCATTTTCATAAAATAATTAATTAATTAAAATAAAATAAAACTTCTTAAAATAGATTAAAATTTGCGTGACATCAACGTGGTGTGCCACTGGATGGCATAGTGTTAAGTAATAATAATAAACACTGAAATGATAATAAACACTGAAATGATAATAAACACGTTACTTTAAGTACAATAATTGCACTATGAAATTTCAAAATAAGCAGTGCAAATCGCAACTAAGTTGTTCACGGTTTTTTATTTTTAAATAGTAATAATTTCTTTAATTGTTTCTGTAATTGAAAATTTCGAATTATAGAGGACATTATAAAATTATGTTAATAAATTTAAGTCATAATAGAAAAATTCAAATTGCCGCTGATTTGAATTTTGAATTAGATATTTGAATTACTAATTTTGCTAGCGTTGCATAATGTGATTTATGGATCGGAAAATGCATTCTGGTGGTATAAGTAAGACTTATTGTTATCTGAAAAACTTAATTTAATTAAATTTAATGAATTTTTTAAATGGATCATTATAATTCCATCTGAAGTTTTTGAAAAGCACTTTTAGAATATGATTTTTATTTCTGTCTGCGAATTGGAACACATAGAAAAGTTCCGATATCTTGCTCCCCCATAATGATAAACTAGAGATTTTTCAAAAATACACCGAAGATATCAATCTAAAATGTTAATTAAGTATTCGCTTATGTACAATATATATATTTAAATAGAATTACGAAAATATCGCTCTAATCAATATTTGTAAAAGTTATATGTTGTAATATTTTCAGATTCATCCTTTTTTAAAATTTACTCTTTATTTATGTATGCTATCTTAAGGTTTTACAGCACATTTCAGAGATTTTTATACTGAAAACTTTTATGTTTAAACTTTTTAACTCAAATTAATAACTCCCTTGTTTAAATAAGAAGGGAAAAAAAACATTACAACTTCGACCCCATCCCATGCTATTCGACATACGGCAGCAAACATAGTAGCTTGTTTTGGACGGCTAACCTAATAACTTAAATTGATAAATCCGCTGTAATTTGTTTTTTAGTATTTTGATATTTTTCGTGATATTTTAACTTGATTAGGTTAGCATGAAAAATTTTCCCGACGTTACATGCGTTGCCATATTACGTCAACAGTGACCTATACTTCATTTTCTTTTTTTAATTGCAAGGTATTTCTCATATCATAGCCTTTCAATAGATTTAAAAATATGCATTAATAATGATTGTAATTTTTATGCTAAATAGAGTGGTTGGCATTACACATGAGCTTCAATTGATTCCAATACTTGTATAATTATTTTCTCTAGTTGCGAGTCAAGTTTTCTTTTCAATTTTTATTGCAGCTGCACTGTGATTATTTATAATACAACATTAAAAAAAAAGGGAAAACATCTCTATTTCGATGATAGAATGCGAAAGTTTAAAATGTATCCGAAACCAGCCTCTGATGGCGCGCGAAGCGAGGTCATCTGCTCTCTGCGGATAGTGTAAAGGTTTAAACAGGGAGAGTGTGAGACAATACCCTCCATTCCTTTATTTTGATGGATACCTGAGCACGTGGAATTGAATTTTCGTGTTTATAAATCCATCCCATGTCATCAACCCGGTCGGGATCTAGCCGGAGTCTACCGTTGAATCCATCTCTTGACAGTCGACAAGGATTTGCATGATTTTTTATTGCGCATTGTGTACGGCATCGTAAACTGCATTTTGAGTTCAAAATGAAAGGGAAACCTCCTTCTGCAAATGCTAAGGAACTTCAGAAAAACATTAACCTCTTCTTTCTGCGCTCGGAATTTCGAACGTTCACCCTCTTGCAGTTTTAAATGCTGCATTTAGCATGAAATTATGTAATGAGTGCCATATGAATAAGAAATGTGTTCTACGTTGAATCATTGTTTTCCTCTGTATGTCAGTCGGTATTTATCAAAGCTATTTCTTTGTATTTTTTTCGCCACTTTTCAGGTTGAAATTGCTTTTTTTTTTCTCCTGTTAAAAAATGGTTATAGATCGATTTTTAAAATACGATTTCGGTATTATGTGTAGAACTATGTATTTGTTTGGTGTTAATTTCCCAACTGAAGAAAAAAGAATCATATGGACTTGATTTCTATTTGACAATTAGAGTCGCAATGGACATTTTTTTATTTACAGCCAGTCACCTCTTTAGCACATAACTAAGCCTTATAAACAGGGATTATTGTGATTGATTGTTATGCTCGTGAACTATTCAGCTTTTGCATAAAAGGACAATGGCTAATAAAAGTTCAAAAAATCTTCCCACTGTTCCTAAAAGATAATAAATTTTTTTCCGCCATTTTTTTAATGTTTTTAAATTTTCAGGATATTTTAATATTTTGTTAAAATTATCACTCTCTTTAATAAGTTTTCCTCTAATTTCATTGAGTTCGAGACATGTATTGCTGAACCGAGCCTATTTCTCCATATATACGTCTGTTATACTGCATCCTTCCGAATCTATAGAAGTACACCGGAAATCTTCCATGTCCTGATATGATTTGCACTAGCATCGAGTGAATTATTCTTTTTATAATTTTTTGGTTTCTGTATGAATCCATATGTTTTGCGTCCTTTGCTCGACATGATCCATCTATCCTGCCACATAGTCATCTCTCTCCTAAAGCCACGGTGGTCTAGTAATCACTTTCGAACCGATAAAATCCTGGGTCCAGATGAAATTCCATCAAAGAATCGTCGTGCATATTAGTCTGGCGCATGTTAATTTATGCCATCAGTACTCAAGCGTCTTCTAACTTGCATTAAAGCTTGGAGAACGAGGCGCCGTTTACGATGTCATCATCGTTATCCGAGCATAGTCTATCCCAAAATATCCTTCAAATTATTTCAAAACGTAGCCTTCATAGAAACTAAGCTAAACTAAACCAATTTATTTGGAAATATTTTAGAAAATTTTCATATTTCTCTTATGTTTATTAGAATTAATAGCAAGATCTTTGAAAGCTAGAATGGAAACATACGTCTGGTAGCTGCAAAAATACAGTGGGAAGAAGGGACGATAGAATGCATCGATGCATCTAATTTGAGCTAGAAAGAGCTAATTTGAGAAAAGAGCTAGAAGTGATGTCCCCAAGAAGTTAGAACCATTAGATTGACAAAATGATCGAGGAAATCAAAACGAACTTCATCTATTTTCTGAAAAAATTTGCGAAAAAATATTGATCGCATATTTGTAACTAAATATAGTTCAAAGAATAATGAATAAGAAAAGGGGGGGGGACGAAGGAAAAAAATCAAACATTATATTATATTCGCTTCATCTAAGGAAGAAAATATTTCAGCTGGTTTCATCTGGTCTAGCCAATGCATATTAGTTAAAATTCCATCTTATATCCTTGAGCAAGGAGGTCGAAAAAAAAAAATCTTTTTAATTTAATTAGGAGAATCATGTGATTAATTTGGGCAAGAAATTTCCTCTTTCAAATATTCAAAACAAATCAAGCCGTTTTGACAGTTATGAATCAATTTTGAAAGCAACAATAATGAATCGTATAACACGAAAAATTATTTTATGTCGATGAAGAAGTTTATTTAAAGATTTGGCAATATTTTAATGCTAAAAAAGCATATTTTTTCAGTTATGAAAGTATGGTGTTAAAATTTTTAATTTCTAAAATTAAAATTAGTTATTAAATTGTTATAAAATATTATTCGGTTGCTATTAATACAATATCCAAATTTCAAGTTTAATAGTGTTTTAATCTAAAATGTCGTGTTTAAAAAAAATATTCTTAATTTTTTTTTTTTTTTTTTTGCTTTATATTAAATGCTTTCCAAAAAACAGTGCCAACTCCTTAGGGCGAACTGTAACAAATTAATTATTGCTGTGCTTGCGAGAAATGAACAGGTGTCCACGCCCCTTGAACAAACATTTTTTTTTTCTTTTTAGAAATTACATTAAACATTTATATTTTGTGAGCGTGATCATTTCAAAAGAGTTAACTTGGCGTCAAAGCTATATTTTAAATATTTATTTGAATACTTAGAACACTTTTTTTTTTCATTTCAATATTTTTTTTAATCTTCTAATATCGATAACATCTGTTATCGATATAATGTTATGGTGATTCCATTGTCATCGTCGGATAAATGCTTTAAGATTGAATTAAACTATCATTAGCAATACTCCATGGTAGAATTCAATAAATTTTTGATTTTCTAAAAATTTTATAAAGGTTGAAATTTTGTAAATTCTTACATTTGTATCAGTGCTTTAAAAGTAAAGAAGCCAATTAGTATTTGCTTATTTCTAATCTATTAACCTGATTTTCTAACAATTTGAAGGGCCGCGGTGGCCTGCTGGTAAGGCCTCGGTTGCGGAACCGGATGGTTTCAGGCTCGAGACCCGATTCTGCCGAAGAACTGTCGTGTAAGCGGGCCTGGTGCACTTTAAATATTCCGGGGCAAAGCGGCTTCCTGCTGGTGTGTGTGGAAGCTTGAAGAGGGGGTGGGGACAGATCAGGCAGCCTTCGGGTCATCTGATCACTGTTCAAAATTACGACGTCCGTCCAAAATACCCCTAGTGTTGCTTTAAAAAGGTACATTAATATAATTAAACTAAATTGATAATTTACGGCAACAATTTTAAAATAAATAAACCGTCATTAACACTATTCATCAACGTCATTAGCAGTATTAGTATTTAATTAAGTAATAAGCTTTTGGAGCAAAGTGACCCTTCTATAAAATCATATTATTAGAACATGTTGTGAAAGATCTCCCTGGGAATGCTCTTACAACGAATTTCCGCTGTAGCAGAGATATCTCCGAGCAAGAGATTCCGACGGAATCAACAGCGTGCTCGGAATCTCCCTCGCACAAATTAAATGATTTTTAGAGAGCAACCCATATACAGGGACCACACCCTTCACGTGAAAGCATTGTTCTTGCGAATTTCACGTTCGTTTCCACGGTTGTGCTACGAATGCATATTTAAAAACCCGGCTGGGAAAATTGGTTTTATGTTAATTCTTGTAAACAGAAGGAAACGGCGCGTTTATGGTGAAGGCGTTTCCTCTGGGAAAATGTCGTTTAAAGTTTTAGCACTGTGTTGGTTTTACTCCAAAGAGTGAAGAATAAATCATGATAATTATATTAACGAGGCTTGTATGGCTGAATTTTATTTCCTACTCAGCTTAAAGTGTGTTAAAGTATCGGAGCAGCTCCCGTATACGGCCTAGTGGCGCCATTTTTTTCGCCAAGAAGTCGCCAATAATGCGTGTTTAGGATGTTGTGATTCTTAACCGGAAGTTTTGAAGCCACATTAGGCTTATTTCCAAGACTGACAAAATGCAATAGACTATAAGTCAGGGGGTGGCGATGCCCCCTTTTTATTTTAAATAATTCAGATAAATGTTGTGATTATTGACTAATTTTTAAAGCCATGTTAGGCTTAATCCTAGGACTGACAAAATACACGAGCGTAAGTCGGGGGAGGGGGGGGGTATTGAAATATTTATGATAAAGATCCAAATGAAACGATTTGTTTAATTATACGTATAATGAAGCATGATGAAATGCTCACTTGCTTTTATGTATAATGAAATGCTCAAAATTAATATTAAATGATGATGACGAAATTATTTTTTGCTCCGATTTTTAAATATGATTTCTTAATTTTATGCTGAATATGTTCTCATGATATATAAACATTGATATTTTTTTCATTTTAAAAGCATAGTTTATAAAAGTTAATAGCTGTATATGTTAGTTGCTCCTTATAAAAACACATAAAAATACTGAATATATTCTAAGGTTTAAGGTTACCATAAAGAATACATATGCAACCAGAAATTATCGTTTATCCGCCAAATTTCTCGCCAATTTGGCAGAGGCCGTATACGGGAGCTGAGCCAAAGTATCATGAGAAAGAAGTTAACAGAAATGAAATGGTTGCATAGTATTTTTTTTAATGTGTAGATAATGCAAGTATTGCATTGTGATATATTATACAAATCTTGATATATTGTCACGAATAATATAAAATTTACTTTCTTGGACGTAATACTTACGCTGTTATTCCTTTGTCTCTGAAATCCTTTAATTCTAACATTTTGAATTAAATGTATTTATTCATTTGCATAAAACATAGAAACGAATACTTACGAATAATTAAATATAATGGTAAATAAAAGCTGCATTATTTGGAAATTTTATTATGTGTATGTGTGTGTAATGAAAACTATTTCCTCTTTAGCTAATCTATAAATTTTCAGTTCTTTATGAACTTGTTTTGAAAAGAGGGAATCTGATTCAGTTAGACTCGTTGAATAACTTACGTAATCCGTAACTCATGTAAACACTTTGTAATCCGCAAAAAGAAATCAAATAAATGACTGCAATTTTATGTGAGCTAAAATTATAAGCTATAAAAGCAAAAATTATAATTTTCCTCATTTTTAAGCACTGAGATTAATCCATGTTTTAAAAACGTTTTACAATGAAAAGTTTCAACATTTTATGAAGTTTATAAATAATGCATTAATATTAGTTTATAAACATTGAAAAATTTTCTTTTTGATTCCAAAAATGTTTAAAAAAAAATTTGCCTCCAAAAATATCCAACTATTTTCAAATTCAAACGTGACAAAAGTCTACATTTAATTATATGTTTGCAAAACTTTCACATTAAATAGCTCCATAATATTTCAAATGGATTTTGATTCCTGTAAAGAAATACAATAAAGTGGACTATTTTGTGATCTCTGCGGCGGATTCCCGGTAAGGCCTATGGCCTCTATGGATACAAGAAGGCAGCAAATGGTCCACTTAATAACTTGATTTTCCTATTTGACAATTATTTAATTCGTAAAAATGGAAATTCTATGAATTATAAAGTATTAAGATAATAATCAGTGAATAACTTACTGATATAATTGACCAGCTTCCTATATGAAGTTACTTTATTATTATTATTATTATTTTTTATTTAATATTTGCCTGACCGAACACCGAAATCCTGTTTCAAAAATATTTTGTGCAAACATGGCTGCCGAGTAGTCTAAAGTCATAACGGATAGTTAAAAACAAATACATTTTCACAAAGTCAATAAAAAAATAAATAACAATATTAATTTTATAGTCTTTTGTTTTTTTCGTCCCTGTCTGTCGCTTTCTTTCCAGAATATTCTTTATGAATATTTTTATCATTAAAAAAACCTACAATCACAAATTATAGAAAGACATATTTTAAAACAAAGGTAATTGAATTATTTCTTTTGTAAAAAAAGTAAATCTACAATTTTCTAAGTACAGATATCTACTGTTTTATTAGGACAATTATATGTGTAGGCCCCCTACTATAAATAAATTCAAAATAATATCTATATTTGTCTTCATTTTGGCTATTTTACGGATTATATCCTGAATTTCCTTAGCCTTCGTTGCCATGCCATCGAATTCAGCGGATAAACGGGAATTTAATATATATGCTTTTTTTATAACACAAAAAACACATTTTCATAGGATTGGCCTAATATACACAAATATTTATTTTAAAGTCAGCTGGCATTATTTCCATTATTATTAGTTGCTTTTATCCCTAACGCTTATATTACGTGTTTCATGCAATCAAAATTAAATTTAATGTTTATTTTCCACTATTTCTAGGTAAAATGCCAAATCAAGAAGAAGTTGTGGGGGAGGGGGGGGGAGGCTCATGTACTTTTTGCAAGAAATTTTTTTTCAATCCCTAATCTTCTCCTTTTTAATTCGAGTTCAGAAAAGCCATCGTCTCGAGCATTTTATCAAATATTGTTTTATTGTGAAATAAAGAAAAGCCAACCAGTCTAGGTGGTTTCCTCTTCGATCTGTGCCATTGTCGAGTTGCCGTTCCGCAGATAAGAGTTTCCCTTTGGACACAATTACTCATTCACAATCAAAAAGAAACCCATTGTGATCCGTCGAAACCTCACGGCATTGTTCAGTAAGATTCGAGGTGGCTGTTTTTATTATTTTTTCTTAATCGGCTGCATCGCGGAATGTCAATTGCTTCTGCCAATTTCGATCCTGCAGGTGTACGTTAGCTCTTTAAGAAGTTCTTAATGCGCCGAGAGTGATGTATGTTATCTGATTTAAAGGAGAGGGGGAGGAAGGGGGCGTGTACTTTTATGAGCGCCAGTGATTCATTAGAACTACTGAATCGAAATTGAAATAAATGTTTGGCAAGCGCCATTGTTGGCGATTGGTTCAAAAGCATTTACCTTTATTGTTATCGAGTGTATTGATACTTTTGGCAATTGACTGTTAAAGATCTTTAACTATGCTTCTTGGGGAAGATATGTGCTATCAGGTTAACTTAGAGGCAGCGGATAAAGGTTGTTTAGATTACAGAATTCCCCCTTTGATTCCACAAATCTCGCTTTCGGCCACCGCAATAAAGTTGAATGTAAAATAACATTTGTATTTTTGCATTGGCGAAGTATTTGTAATTTGGCTGCTTGAAATTCGAGTTTTTTCGCCAATGTTGTTAAGTCTGACGTTTCTCAATGAACCACTTCATTTTATAGTCATTTTTTTATAAATCCATTTTAACATGCTTAAGTCACTTCATAAATTTTGCTGTTTGAATGAACTATTTTCAATTTACTATCAATATAAAGATCTTCTAACAGTATTCTTCAAAACTGATCAATTTTTTAAAAAAGAAACTCTTTTTTTTTTAAGTAGATTTAATATACTGTTTTTGATTTCCCCTCCCCCCACTAATTATATGATCTAAGAACTTTTGTTATTTCAGTCCATGTAAGAAGTACGTGGCGCCGTAGATACTTAATTGCATTCAAGCATAATTTTTATCTTTTAAAATAATTTCTGCTTAAATTTAAACATATATAAAATAATCAATAATTCTGTACGAAGCATTAATATTTTCAGGGCTGTTGCATGTTGACATCTTTCGCTAAATTTTAGCATTAAAATATTTTTCATTGTCATGTTTTTTTTATCATATTTATTTTCAATAATAATTCTCCTTACCATTTTTTCAAATATTATTTTATTTGTTTTAGTGTACCGCCCCCCTCTTCTTCGATGCATCTTAATGCTGATCAAAATTCTTGCACCGAGAAAATTCCTGTGCATTCATTCGTTTCTGCGATTAAAATAAAAGATATGATTTAATTCCTTGAGGATAGATTTCAAATACGAAAGAGCTTTGTTAGAAATTAAAGACTTATGATGAAAAAGTGTATAGAATTCAATGGATTTCAATTAGTTGGTTTAAATATTTCACGCAATTAACCACTGCTTTGAAAAGGGAAATTTATACTATGCTAACAAACCCTGGTTAAGACGTAACTTAAAGAGATAGGGGATTTTGGATATTATTTCCTTAATTAGGCTGTTGACTGTTGATTTAAAAACAGAAAGCGTTTTCCATGATAATGAATCGAATTTAAGATATAATTTGTAAAAAGAAGGGCATTTAGTATATAGCTTTAAATGGTTATATGGCCTTTAAAAAAATCCTTGCCTTAAATGATAAACCAAATTTGGAATATAATTTTGTGAGAAATTCATGCAAGGAACGGAATATTTAAGTAAGTTGTAAATAATAGCGTAGATCCTTGATTTGACTTATGGTAAATTCACGCAAACAATTCCATTCAAGTTTTGCGCCAGTGTGTCATTGAAACCTTCCACTTTATTTTCGCTTTTCATCTGGTTCCTCTTGGGCCTTTGCCAGGGCACGGTGTCGCTCTAATTATGCGCAATCAAATAGTCAATTTATGCTTAATGTAACTGGATTCAGTCCGAAGATACGTTTAATTAAAAATGTCCGCCTTGGAAGAGGCTTGTGTTGAGTTACTTTAAATATTATTCAAACAGAGTTGCCATTTGTGTTCTTATAAACTGTTTTAAAAAAGAGTTACGAAGTCGTCTTTCGAAATTTGCATAAATCTGTTTAAAGCAGTATTAAAAAAAATTACAATATCGTTTTTTAAAAGTAATTGTATATGTTAATTGTATTAATTTAATCAGTTTAATCTAATACTTCATTACTTATAAACGTGCATTGCTTATTTATACATATTTATTCATTATTTTTGCCGAGTTTATTTTTTTTTTTATTTACTTATTATTATTTGTTAAACAGATTTAAAGTGTGACAGAATAGAAGCATGCTAAGGTAAAATAGTTACGAAGAATTGTGTTTCAGTTGCCAAAACTATTTGAAATTTTACTGTACCTTTGATATTAATTTTTATTTTTTGATGGTGCTATAGAACAGACGATAAAATTTTATTTATGTATTAGACGATATTTATTTATGTATTAGAAATTAGAAATTTTGATGAATAAAAATTAAACTTGCAAAAGTATATGCTTTAAATTAATTTACAATATATATTCTGGCATCGCACGTAAAAGTTATCAATAACAATTTAATTAAAGCAAATTTTAATATTTTTCTCATAATATTAATATTGATCGTATTATTTTATTTCGTATTTTAAAAGTTCCTATTTTCTATATTTTACTGAAAATAATGAAAGTTATTTTTGTTATTTTAATATTTTAGCTGTGTAAATACGTTCAAAATTTCTTGAATATAAGGCATTATTCTTAATTTTGACCATGCTTTTTATTTAGAATAGCATTAAAATAGTTGACTTAAGTAAACATTCTTTTTCTTGAAAAGAATAGGAACTACGAACTTGTATTGAATAAACAATTTTCCAATATAGTTTTTATATTTAAATTATTTTTAATTTGTATATGTTGTTATAAATTTTTAAAAAATATTATGATATATTCAATAATGCGAATTAAATTTTATGGTTGTATGTTTTGAGGGAGCAAAAAAAAAATATGTAATAGAATAATATGTATATGTTGTCGTTTAAATATGAAATCCATTATTTCATGAAATGTAATCAGTTATTTCGTGAAATAACTAGGTATTGTATGAAATAATTGAATTATACACTTTAACGGTAACATAAACATACTACTCATAAAGACAATAAAGTTTTTTGTAATTGGTATAAAGTGTTGCGAAATTCTTTTTAAGAAATAGAATTTTTTAGATTTTGAAACTGAATATTATTATAAGAATAAAATAGCAAAGCTATCGAATAGCTGAAATACTTTATCTCATTTTGAACCGAGTAGTTTTCAAATGTTTTTCAAAGAGTTTTTACTAAAAAATAAACCCTCATAAATTCGTATTCGGTCTATCTAGTGTTTACCGAAGAACTAGCCAGAAGAGTAAAGGGAAAACAAGTCAATACATGACGTTTAACGCAACTTAAACAGCAGCAATTATGAATTATCTTATAATACTTTTATTATGCATGTATATACATTTTATATATGCTTTTATATGCATGTATATACTTTTGTATTCATTTATTATATTTATAATTTATCTAAGCAATTTTTTTGGATATAATAAGACAGTGGAATTTTGAATTCTATTCTGTAGTTTTTTATTATGTGTAGCGCAATTTTCCGTATAATTCAGTAGGACCAATAGGGTTTTTAATTTTATTTTGCTATTTTTATAAATGTAGCATAATTTTCTATGTAATTTAGTAGGATATTATAAGATAATAAGATTTTGAATTATATTTTTTGAATTTTTATTATGTGCAATATAATTTTATGTATATTTTGGTTGGAAAGGATGAGGTAATTAGATTTTCGAACTGTATGTCGTAGTTTTCTTTAGTATCGTATAATTTAGTACATTTTGTAGTGGTCTGATCTCACCTGTTGGATTACAGCGAGTCTCTTGCATTCGTATTTTACTTTCTAATTTTAAAGCTACAACATATATTTTTAGAAAAGAGCAATCGATAGAGCTTTTTTCACAGCCGCTTTTAAAAATTCAGTCTTCATCCACGCGTAGTTCATCCTGCCCCACTTGTTTGCGTCTCCGTCGAACAGAACACATTCTTGGAATAAATTTTCCGACTATGGCAGAGAATGCACATCCTCGCCGTCTGAGTCACCTGCCACCCCGCCTCGCTCAGGTGAGACGGCACGCTCCTATTTCGCCTCTTTTTTTAATTGCCGTCGAAGGTGTCAGTTGTGAGTAGCGCATATGCAAATAAGCAGGCGCCGTAAAATGCCAGAAAGAAGTCACTTCACTGGAAGTGTGTGAATCGTATATATATATATATAAACGCTTTTGTATTTCACTATGTGTTAGAATTAGTTTGAATGATTTGTTTATGTTGTTTGAAGCTGCAGTTAAGTAACAAAAGGTGTTGTACCCTAGAGATGTGCAGTGGACATTTTAGAAGATACACGGATTTAGGGAATGCTTTTACGGAAGTGTAAAAATAATTTTGAAATTATAAAGATAGATTTAAAAAATGTTTTAATGTCTTAAAAAGTATAATAAAAAAAACGCTTCTTTTCAAATATTTTATAGATTTTTCTGACGGAAAAGAAACGATTTTGCTCTTAAAATTCGCAATAAAGGAGGAAGTTCGAGTTGGGATGCAATTTTTTACAGAAATATAACTGGCAAATTTTGGAAGATTGCTTAAAATCAACCGGGGAGGAAGTAGTCTCCCCAAAACTTTCTCGCATATTCTCTAATAAAGGTGGTATTTTAGAGAATGCCTTGGTATCGAATGGCATCGATGGACAAGAGTTACGAAATATTAACATTTGGCATGAATTTACAATTTTCTAGCATGCTATCCTTGGCGAGTTTTTTTTTCTTTTTCTGCGATTTAATTCCCGGTATGTAGTTAATAGTATTCGAAAATCTAATTTCTGTTTTAAAACAATTAAGTTGAACAAATTTATTAATTAATTGGAGAAAAATTTTGAAAAGTCGAACAAATTTTTGTTTTCGACCTCAAAACCACATTTGGAACCACAAATACCAAATTTGATATATTTAAGTCACTGCGTTTTGAGCTATCACGTTTGCATGTTTCTGAAGTACAGACCGACATACGGTCAATCCCCTTGTTGAATTTGACTCAAAATTTGATAGGTGTCTACCCTGTCTACCTGTCTATTAATCTGGTATCCAAGAAAGAAAAACATTAAAATATTTTTAATGCATTTTTTAATCAGTTTCTGATAGTAAATATTGATTTTTTTTTAGGTTGAGTACTCATGCAAATCATGATATTAATATAATAAAATAGGCTTTTAAAATATCTAAGAACGTTAGTTATTCAAAGAAGTATTGCAAATTTAAAAGGAAACTATCCTCATATAAATATTATAATTGTGCACGCTGCACAATAGACATGTTATACAGCTTTCGTTTTCTTTTCTTTTTTTTTTCTGTGTGTTGCTCTGAAAACAATTTCTGTTCTTTTTTAATGGCATGTTGCAACATCTTAAGGAAACTGCAGTGAGGAAACTAACGTTTGAATCGTCGCAGAGATACTGTTTATTTTTCATTCTACTTCCTCATACGAGAGAATGGCCCTTGTATGCTAACTCCACTGCTCATTTTGCTGCAATGATTTATTGCTGTAGTTACCTCAGCGGAAGATACCTTTAGGCTTACCTGGTCGTTATGTTGTTAAAAAGAAATTACTTTTTTAACCGGTAAAAGAGGAAATAAGTTTGATGAAAGAGTTCCTGTCATGAGTAGTCCCCACTGGCATTTTGAGTTTGAGGATGGAATGCCGGATTATTTAATACTTGGGCTTCTGATAGACACACAGCATTGTAAAAGGAATTTTGCATCCTTGATGCCGCTATTATCCATTGATGCATAAGTAATACAGATGATTGGATTTAATACATTCACTGCTGCTGACTATATGACCCACGCTTGTGATTCACGTCTTTTGTCAAATAAGATGAAATTTTCACTATTGTCTCTAAGAACAGTGACAGAATTTCTATTAGGTAGCTGCCTAGACTCATGCAATTGAAAAATATATATATATAAATTATGTGAATTTTAAAATATTAGGATAACATTAACACTTTTATCAAGTAAATAGATTAGGTCCATGCATTTTAAAGTAGTATTTGATTCACGCCTGTGATTCACGTCTAATATCAAATAAGATGAAATTTTCTCGATTGCCATTAAGAGCAATGACGGAGTTCCTACTAGGTAGTTGCCTAGACACCAGCAATCGGATATTTTTTTTAAATTGACAAATAAATGTTTGAAAAAAAATACAAATCATGTGAATTATAAAATATAAGATTAACATTAATAATTTTATCAAGTATAATTGATTAGGTTCTTGTATTTTCCATTACTTTCTGATGGTTATTAGGCTATTTATGAAACTGAACATCTGCTTCAATAAATTGTATACAAATAATAATATTGTATACAAATGTGAATGTCGGTCAATCATAATCTACTGTATTTCAGCGTCATGTTGAATTGTGGTCAAATGAAGAGGATGACATCAGGACTGGGCTTCTATTCTTCAAACTTTCTCGCTTCATTATTGGAGACTCCCATTAGATTAAATGTCCTCAGCTGTAGGAGGGGGAAAAAATTATCCACAGTCATTTAAGTCGTCGGAGACTCAGTGACATAGTGAACGTAAGTTGCGCTTGGGAACAACACGATTTTTTCGAATTCATTGAAACGCGATAGCATTCGAGGGATGGTGTTGAATTTTCTCCCCTTCATTGTATTTTATTTCTAAAAGTGATGTAACCTGATTAATATTTAGTTTGCCTTTCGAAGACCGACGTAGCTAAATCTTCCTAGACTTCTGGTTGTCGTGGACTTTGCTATTGAAACTCCTACCACACGCTGTTGAAATTGTAATACCTGTTACCTACAGACCTAATAGTATGGATTTTAGTAGAAATGTAAGATATCCTGATGTTCTAATGATTTTAGAATATCCTGATGTTCTAATGATTTACAATGTTCTGTAACGAGCTAATGTCAATAATACAAAATGTGTATGTTTATGGCTAGTAAAAAGTAAATAGCTTTTCTCTGTAATATTGCCTAAATTGTTTGGAAGAATATATTTTATTCTCCTTTTTGTTTTTTAATTTTGACAAAGAATTAAAAAAAAAGGAAGGGTAGACAAGACGATGAGAAATACGGTATCAGAAGCTCTTCTCAAAAGATTTGGATATTAGTATGCAATTCTTTAAACTCGCCTATCTAACAAGTTGTTGCTTTTCATAAAATAGTGAGTTATGTTATATAATCAACAATGCGTAAGTAAATATTGTTTAATTTGGACATGTATTTTAATAAAAACAGTTTTGGATAAAAAGGAAAAACATGTTATTGTGTCTATTTTAATTTTAGCATTTTTTCTTATATTTTATTCTCCCTTAATTCATTTATTGCAAAAGTCCGTTATTTATCTGTAACTAAGCATTGACTTCATAACGGTCTTTTTCGGTATTTTGCAAAAAGAGATTCCAGCATTGCTGATAGCATATTAGGTATCCTTACTTGTCACTTCATATTTCTTTTAGTAACAAATTCTTGTTACTAATTCGGTTTTTAGTAACTAATCCAAATGATGCTTCGAAAAAGAGAGCTTCGAAAATCTTTTTTATAAACACTATTATAAAATTTTTATGTGTTGCTTTTGCTTCTTAATGTCCATAATCACTTCTTCAATTATTTAAACCTCTTTGTATAAGAAAAAGAAAGATAATAACTCGGATATTCCTGAAAACATCTGAAAATGAATGTTTCATATTTACATTTTGCGAGGTTAAAAATCCGGAAAATTGCCGTACAGCAGATTCTACTGTAACATAGCAGATGTTACGAATAATTTCTGCCGTAACATATACCACCAGGTGTTATTTCATCGCGGTTTCATTTCAAAAGCGTAAACGATTTGCTACAATATTTATGCATTTTTTTTTATCATTAGATTGCTAGATATATCATTTCAGCTTTCATTTATGTATTTATTTTGGAATTTGAAATGAATGCATATTTTAGTTCCTTAAAGAAGATGAGATTGTGCTTTTGCTAATGTTTGTCTCATTTCGTTTTTAGCAGTTTGTCACTCCTGATCTTTTTTTAAAAAATATATCGTCTTTAGTTGCTTTATTAATAAAGATTGTTTTCTTTTCTAATTGAAATCGAAATCACTCTTGAATTTGTTTTACTCTGAAACATAACCTTGTGAATTTACGATGACTAATTCGCAAGATTTTTTTTTTCTCGTTGTTCAAAATTAAATGTTTATTAGCTAAGCAAGTTATTTTTAAACTTGTTACTTGCAAAGTGACATTTCTTTCCGTTTATTCTCTGTTTTTCTACGTGAGCTGCAACCCAAGAAAGACTTTAATAAAATTTATTTTTTAAAGCGAAAAAAAAAGAAAAATGTGAAATTTAATTTATAGTACGTTAATAAGAAAAGCAGCTTTCTTAAAGGGAAAAATGGCATATAAGTAACATTGTAACTATCTGTCGAGTAATCTCATTATTAGAAAAACTGGCATTTCATGTTTTAAACCTGCTTCAATTTTCATTTTTTTTTTCTGCGTTCACTTTTTTTCCCCCCTTTCTAAAAATATAGAGGCTGATTAAGTTTATTTATTTACGTTCTTTAGACGGATATTTACTCCTTCTTTCCTTTTTATTAATTTTTTTATCAGTGATTATTTTCTTGAATCACTGTGAAATCAAATTATTCTAGAAAAATATGATCCAAATGTGTTTTTCTTTGTGTCTATATTTAAGTAATTTATTATTATTGGATATCCATTAATGAAAATGTATTTTAAAACAAAATGAAAACTGAGCTGAAATGAAACAGATTATTTTCAG
>JAPMOR010003710.1:36309-67884 GCA_026543865.1 Argiope aurantia | reverse complement strand
GTTCTGTAGTCACGTACTCTAGTTGTCACGGGCAACGGGACTATAATGCACGTGGCCTGCTTTTTTGCCATGTGGTTTCCTAATCAGTAAAATGCATTTCACTGTCCTAATATTGATGGCTGCAGAAAGTATATTGGCTTTGTGAAAAATTGAGGGTCATGTCAAGTTGCGATAAAGCCAATGGATGCGGCGAAATTTTTTTGATGTCTTCCCTTTTAGATAACTGTCCTACTTCCAGAAATTGAATTTCATTAGTTTTCTAGAACCCTAAGGTCCGTATCTATTCGGTTTTGAACTGTTTGAGTTGTTCAGTAGTTGGTTGTTATTTTGTCTGCATGCACTTGGAAATCTAAAACTGTCGCTCTTCAAAGTATGGTAAGCATTCGTAGTCAATAAAAATAGTTCAAAATCAGCAGTAGTTACAGAAGTTGCCACATTTCTTTCCTTTTTCATGAGTGATTATTGTGTGTGATAATTCTTGTAAAAATGTTGATATTAGTATCGCTTCAAAATCGGTTTATTCATATGAAAATAAAAATTTAGCGGATTTTCACCAATTGATTCAGTGAAATTCATCGAAATATCCTACAAATAACTGTTTTCTTACTCTGCTCTATATGGTAATTTGTTTTTCATTCCACATGTTTGTTAATTTTTATTTTTAGTTTAACATAATGAAAATATTCTGGAAAATGGCGATTAGAATATCGAACTAATTAAAAATAAAGCGATTCATTTGAAAATTACATTCTGAAAAAGTTTAGATTTCTATGCAATATTGCATTGATTCACCAGTTTTTACAGATAATCACCATAGAAGTAGTATGGGATAAAAATTTTGACAATGCTAATAGCACATTATAAACAACTTATTGATAAGAAAATAATTTTGAAAAGATTGCAGCATATTAATTTTGAAGAATTTTAAATAAAAAAAGAGTTTATATAATTTTTTATTTATCTCTCTGTTTTTAGAAAAGCGAAATTTTATCAATATGAATTTTTTTTATGCTTTGTTACCAAGTTTTACAAAGTTCACACCATTTGTATCGAAATGGCATCATTTGAAGTTTTCAGCTTCTCTATCTCTAGAATGCACGTGAGATCTGTTAAGTAGGATTTTTTTGGATTTTTAATTATTTTAATAGAATTTATTATGATAGCCATTTTGTATAACAGTTGATCTTGGCCCAATCTTAATTTTCTCATTTCTTTTAGAGTAACATGGTTAAAATGTTTACATTACTTTCATTAAAAAAGTAATACAATTAAAAAAAACTCATCATTTTTATTTTTATTGGCCTTTTTCTTTCTTCTTATGGATCATTAATAATTGTAGATGTGAGATACCATTTTTTTTTATTCTATATTTTAGAAATAGCATTTTTGGGGTTTTTTGTTTTTGTTTTGTAATAAAAACTTCTTTATTTTTTCTCATGAAATTAGCAGTTTGCTAAGAAAGTAGCATTTTTCTTTGAACATAAATTGGCTTTGAAACTGATGATATATCGGTCTGCTTCTTTTGCTACAATCGTTAATTCTGATTTCGCCGAGCTTGGTTTAATAAACGTTAAAAAAAAGAAGGAAAATTGTTTTGTGGATTTATTTTTCTCTTTTTAGATTTTATCTTTTTCACCAGGGTTTTATAAATTTTCAAAAAGATGATGTACATCTTTGTAGCAAATAATATTTTTCAATAGCAAACTCGCAATAATGAATTACTTCTTAAAATGTTTTGACCAAAATGTTACAAAAATAGTTTTTTTTTTTAAATTTTTTTTATGTATCTATAATAGTATTTTTGTTTGAGGAATTTTTTATGCTATTGTTAATAATATAGTATGTTTATAAAATTTTAAAGTTAAAACGTTAAACTGTAAACGTTTTTGTATTGTTTTATTAAATAAAAGTTAAACTGTAAACGTCTTGCATATTTTCTAAATTTCAAATTGTAACATATTTTGAGTGCTTCACGTTAAGCAAAATATCTCGTATTGTGTATTAAATGTTTTAAATCGAACAAAATGTAAAATCCTCATTTTATACAAATTTAAGCATTAGAATATAAAAATTTAAATTTTGAAATAAAATTCGATTTTTTAATATATTCCAAAGTTAATTTTATTTAAAAAATAAAAATAAAATGTTACTCATCAAATTTGCATTCTATTTCCATGCATTTAATTTTAGTAGTCCCATCAATAAACAAAGAAAAATTAAGTTTAGCTTTTAATTGTTATTTTACTCTGCTAGTTGGTATGTGTTGGTTATTATTTTATAGATCTGAAAAATGTATGAAATGTAATAAAAATCAGTTATTGCATTGTTATTATGTAATTTTCTATTTTTAAAAAAACAATTCATGTCTTTAAAATAATTATTTATTTTATTCGGTTTTAATACAATTGCGTTTAAAATTGATGTCTTTCTAAATTCTTTTAGTAGAAGTGAAAAAAAAAATATTGTATTGCCTCTTGTCAAACAAATGTTTAGTAAATATATATATTAGATACAAAATATAATATAAAATGACAATTAATAATGATAACAGTTATATAGCAACGGATAATGAATTTAATTTTCATACATCTATCATAAATTTCATTTTATAATAACAATTATTACTGGATTCTTATTAACTTTTAAAAATAATTTTAAATTCGTATTGTGAAATAAAAATGTAAAAAGCTTTATATTTTTATAATATATTTTGCTAAAATTTGTTTTTATATCTTTACAGGTTAAATTCTACCCGAAGTTACAATTTGCATTTCTCACTTCATATGTAAGTTGTTTCTTTTATTTTATTTTTTAATAAATTATAGAAAAATAATGTTCCCGTAACCTATTTTTAAGTAAATATTCTTTTTCGCGCAATTTATTTATTTAATATTGTTCTTTGAGAATGAGGAAAAAGCAAATTATTTTTATGTATGGATCCTGTTAAACGCTTGTACTTCAGAAGAAATGAATTATTCTTCGACGTAAAAATGTGATTAAACTGTCAGACTGGAAAGCAATAATAATAGCGATATAAAGAATTGATCGAATTTTGAACTGAAATAACCTGAAATCTCTATTGTTTTTTATTGTAGAACTTAATTGTAGAGGAAAACTTTAGAAATTTCATCTAAGTCGATGATATCGCTATCGTATTGTTTTTGCTTAAGCATGAATATAAAAGTTATCTGAAAACTCATAGTGAAAAAGAATTATTTCAATCTGCCATTTTCCACGAAAAATGAAATTTATCTATTTTACACCAAATTTTAACTTGAATCGATATCTTTTGGCTTTAGTAGCAATTACCAAACGAGAAAATTAAATCTCAAATGATCGATTAATTGTTGATAAGAAAACGTTAGATATTAAAAATAAATTTTATAAAAAATTTCTGAATATATGTTTTTTTAATGTACTAATGGTAAACAATTATTTAAATTCTTTTAGATTTATAATTCGTTATTAAAATATTATAGATTTTTGAAATAATGTTTTTTTTTCTTTCTGAAATTCACAGCTAAATGGCAAGTACAGGATCAAAATTTAATTAATTTAATCGATAAACTGATCAATAAATTCTAAAATTATTAAAACAATGTATTGTCATTGAAGAAAAAGCAAATGTGTTAAAATTCAAAACTCGAATACTGCAAGAATTGAGGGGGGGGGGACTGATTGCGAAATTCTAAAATTACAAATTATATCGAGTTAAATAAAAGTGTTTCAAAACACTTTAGAATTAATTTATCCATAAAAAATTTCATTTCATACTTTTTAATTATCTAATTTATTAATTGATTAAAATTATTCATTTTCACACAGATAATATTACTATCTAAAAAACGTGTAAGTGTAATATGAGTATATGTGATAGCATGTTTTAAGCATTAAAAAAATTACTTAGGTGTCGCCACGCCGGAAAGGGTTTGAGGATTTGAATCTAACCTCTTTAATAATACTAAGAATTTTGGTTATAATTTAAATAATGGAGAAAACAATATAATTAAGGTGAACGGTGATTTTAGTAGGCTAGGCCTGTAGATTAGTTCATGGTATCAGAGTTTCTAATGAAAGTAGAAACTTCTATCAGTTAAATTTATAAGATCTTTTTGGAAACAGATGTTTATGTGTATGGAGCAGCGACTTAACAATAAATTTCATTTTACATCTCTTGAAACCATGGCATACAGCCAACTGTAATCGCTAATGATTCTTTTCTTTAACTTTCAACAAGTGCTTAAAAAAGAGCGTTAAACTCTTGGGTGAATTAGGTATAGTAAGCGATAAGGAGCTAATATCGCCATTTTTTTAACTGTTTATTCCATGATAATCAACTGATGTTTCGCAATTTTTAAAAGACAAATTGTTGCGTGATAAATGTGTTTACCGTTCTTGTATTTTGAAATGAAAATTGGATGAAATTTACGTTTCTGAAATCTTCAAGTCGGCAGTCAATAAATATATTCCAAATATTTGACAGTTTTAATTCACAGAACCTGTTGCTAGAGTTGTTGTTATGTATTAGAATTACATAACACACCATGCGAATGTATAAGAAAATTCTGTGTCTATTAAAATGTTAGCTTTTTTTTCAATGTATGAATTTTTTGTCTTTTGCAAATATTTCCTAGTTCTACTAGTTATTTAATTTTAATGGGCGTTATTTTTTAATGATAAAGACTAACTTACGCCTTTATTATAATGCATTATTATTTATATTACCTTTTTGTTTGCTTTCATATCCTTTAATTGCAGAATAAATTATTCGAATGTGTTCTTAAATGAAATATATGTATATATATCCTTAAGTGTGGAAGTTTCTTTATTGAAAACTTTTAATACATAAAAGTATTCTATTAGTAAAAAAAAAAAAAAAAAAAAATTGAAAATAATATTGTTATTGCAGGAAAGAATTTTCAAAGTTTAGAAAAATTATTTTCTTTTAAAATTCACGGTATGGTGGTATGTAGATTATTATGATCTGTGCAGGAAGCAACAGGACGAATGTTGTTGGAAACATTTCTTTAATAATCACATTCACACACTTAAAACAAACACAAAGACAAGACATTCACGGGCGCGGCTTTTCTGTCCAGCGTCACATCTCCTTCTAATTACAATCGCAATGCATTATGGAATGACATATGGGGATGGCCTAATTAGGCATCGCCATCTAGTATCCAAAAGATAATATAAGAGTAATGCAACTGCTACATCCTCCCCCTACACCAACGAAGACTGTCCCGGCGAGGTGGTATGATTTTGGATATTTTCCCCTTAGATAGAAAAGCCATTTTTAATTATTGAAATGAGATAGGAAGTTAAACAAGAAAACTTGAGGCCTAATTAGGCATCACCATCTAGTATCCAAAAGATAATATAAGAGTAATGCAACTGCTACAACGGTCGTTTACGAATCTTTTGTTATCGCCCTGTGACGCTGTATTTCTTTCTAACAAGAAATGCATTAATTTAAAAATAATACTCGTATTAACAGCCATTTTAATTTTTATTAATAATTATTTTCTTTAGATTAGAAAAAAATCATTTGTTAGTATTGTCATTTTAATGCCTTCTAATTTAAAAAAAAAATCTAAAATTTATAATTATTTGAACAGCTAATTATAAATCACTATTTCAACAGTTCATTATTTATTATAATTATAACCATTTGGAATCATTAAACATAATCACTCATCATTTGGACAGTAAATTAGTAATCAAAAATATATAATTAACTAGTTGGTACCTGGCATTCTGCTGCCGCAGATGAAATAATTTTTGAAATATCATTTGAAATTTGAAATAGCTATCTTGCTTAATTAGGAATGATAGAACGAATAATATTTATTTTCATGTCGACAATGAATACATTAACTGAAATTGAATGATATATAAAAGAAAAGTATGAATAATATTTTTTTAATTTTTTTTACTTAAGATATAATAATTACATTTTGCCTATAACCTTCGCGCAAGTGCAAGCGATAAGTTGGCAAAGTTTTATCGCAGTCGGTTTAATAGTATGGCAGCGTATGGAATACGAACAAACAAAAATTTATTTTTATATATTAGATTAGAAGAAAATAGGATAAACTTAAAAATATTGAATTTCAAGAAGAAAAAAAAATTGTATAATCTACAGGGATATTACACGGACAACTTCTTATGTTGGACTGCCAGTAGTTTTTACTTTTACCAGGCTATAAAACGTTGCTCATTTTTTATTTTAACATGAAAATCAGGGTTTTATTTTATTATTTATTATTCGGGTTGTGTGTGGGGGAATGCTTTTATATCGTTTGTAGCTTATTTTGCCTTCAATTAATCGTCGCTTTATTACTTATACTTTTCTTAAATTACTGATAATCGATTAGTAATGTATATTTAAATAATCGTAACTGATGTGATGTTCATCTTTTATTTTGGAGGTAGAGGACCTCCAACCACGTTCCTTGTCATTCATATGTTAACAGAACTTATCAGGAAAATTGCACAGAAATACGAAGCTTTCATTATATGATTTAATGAAACCGGCTTGACGATCTTTCAGCATCGGATCTAATTGGATCGCCATAAAAATCATCGAGTATTCCTCTGAAGAGTTGGGACTTCCAGCTCGAGCTAGTCGATTGCCTTGCGTCACGTGTGAAATCATTAATCAATGTTTGTTGAGTTTTTATGGCTCTGTCAAAAGAGAATTCAATAGTCGATTTTTATTTCCTGATCGCGTGACGTCTGCGTGGCATCGGTTCCGCCATCAGCATTGTTTAGAGGAATGGAAGGAAAAAATCCTGCAGTTACGATTTGATTACATTATTATAGCTATCGTGAAAACATCTTTTATAATTTTATTTATTAGAAAAAAATTAACAGCTTATTTTTTTATTAACATTCATTATGAAGTTGTAAAGTATGTTATTATTTCTAGTTCCAATTTTTGAATCATTCGGAGCTTTCAAATGATATTTGAGCAGGTGGTTTTCTAGTTAAAATAAATACAGTTATTCATTCCCATAAAAGATATATTTTTCATAGAAAATTTTCTTTTCTGTCCGATGACTCAGTTTTGATTTTGTTATTTTAGCTCAGAAGTTTTTGCTTTTGAAATTCTGTTATAATTGTTTGTAAATATGAAATATATATTGTGAGTAGACAGCATCTTCAGAATGACGAACAGTTTTTTTTTCCTCCTACTAATTGAGGTTATTGGTTGTTGAAAACATAAATTTAATATCGAGTCGCAAGAAGACATTCAAATTTTACGAATATAAGAACGCTCCATTTCTTAATTGTGTTTAGATATAAAACAAACGATTTTTTTTCCTTCAGAATAGTCTATTCATCGACGGCGTAATATTTTATTTGTATCCGCAATGTTTGAATCTAATTACTGTAACTGTCGCTGTCTGAGAACGATATTTAGTATTGATCAACGAGAACTTCTTAAAAATATCGAATAAGCATTTTTTCTGGAAATTCCCCTTTTCGAAAAATATCAAAACGCGGATTTTAGCGTCCTTGTCTTTATATTTGTCATTTGCAAATAATATCAACTTCTTGTATAATAATATTGAATTTGTCATGGTTTATAATAATCTAAATTATTCTAAAGATTTTAATAGAATCTTTCATGAACTAAAAAGAAGAAAAATCCATCAGGGCTAAAATATAAAGATTTTTGAATTTTACAATCACTGTATACTCTTATTTAATATCTCGCATACATTATGGTGGGGACAATGTCAAAACAATTGGCTAAATCCAGCGAACTATATACATATAACAGTTCTAAGAATCTGCATTCCGTTTCTATCGTTTCTTATCCTATTGATTTCTTATATTTTGATTTTTTTTAAATGTGCTTCCATTTTGTATTTTAAATGAAATGATATGAATATATCTTTTATAAAAATCAGAATTTAAAAATTCTGAATCTTACATATATATTTGGTTTAAAAAAAAAACTTATAACCAACTTATTCTATGCGTTCTTATTCAAACATGGCTGCTTTTATGCTAATTGTAAACACAATTTAATGCGTTTTTCGTTCGTAAATTTAATTTTCAGAATTTCTAGTTGTTTTCGATATTTAACTAGTGGAAATATAATTTTAGTGGTCAGTAATGTGTTATACAATGATAAAAACAAGAATATTAAAATGAGGTTAATGATGTTATTATAATTGAAGAAAAATGTTTTTAGGAATAATAAAGCTATCCATATTTTTCATTCTGACGTACTGAATTATTCATAAATAATAATAAGAAGAATTCGCCTTCCGCCATACTGCAGAATAAAATATATAATTAAATAAATTAAATTATCTTTAAAAAGATTTATTGTTTGAACAAACATGATATTTCTTTTGACTGGCTTATTATATATTTTTCATGTATTATCTTGAACGTTGCATTCAGAAATTATGTTTACTTAAAAATTTTTTTTTCAATTTTTATTTATCCTTGCCGTTTTATAAAAGCTAAATAATGATATTATTTAATTTTTTAAATTTTTATAAGACCTATAAACAATAGAAACACGATAAAAGTTTTTTCCTCTAATTGCACGTGTAGCTTTTCGCTTTCGTTATTTATTTTCCAATTAGCTGACTGTTTTAAATTTGCAATGAAATTAAAAGTTAAATGATTGGGATAAAATTCGAAAATATATGTTTTGAGATGAATGTGTTTTTGTAAGATAGAACTGGGAGAAAAAAAAAAAAATTCTCCGATCTTTTGACAAAATTCATTTTTACACTTTTTTGAATAATAAGAATAACTAACTATGCATATTGAAATACAATTTGTGATGATGAACTTTAAAGTATAAAATCGAAGTTTCTGACTAATTGTGTACTGTATTTGTTTTAAGCTTTCTCTTTCAGAATTTTGTAAAGTTGGTTGTAAACATAATGCCATTTTATGCATGCAGCAATCATTAATCAAAGAAATAAATCAACATTTTCTGTGAAGTTTAAAAGATTCTGTTTCATCCACTCAGAGAATGCTTCGTATATTTGTTGTCAACATAGTTGGCATAGTAGTTTAGTTTTGTAAAAACCAGTCTAGTGGAACACATTTCTTTCATCCGTTTTTTATGTGAGGGGATGAATATCAGGCCAATAAAGAAGCACCCAATAGTTTCCGGTCCCTTTTATGAAAATCAACCGATTCTTCGTTCGGAAAGGAGTTCTCGTGGTGCGGCATGGGAAAGCGACCACCCCTTCCAAAAACAGCTGTCGTCGTCAGACGAATAGCAGGAGCTGCAACTACGGCTTAAAAACTTTTTCAAAGGGAGCTTCGACGGACGGAAATGGCAACAGCTGAATCACCAAGGAGGAAAAAGTGCCCCATGGGAAACCGATTTTTCTTTCAAGTTAAAAAGTTCTGTCTTCTGCTCGAGGAAAATTATCTGTGCTCAGAAAAGTCGCCAAGCTGGCGCCAATAAATTGTCCGATAATGGCGCAATTTTAATGCTTCCGTTTCTTTATTATTTTTTCCTTTTAATTTGACTTAGAATCCCATTAAGCTACGCTGCTAAATGACAGCCAACTTTAAAGATTCTCTTCTTTAAGGGTGCATAAAAGATATTATTAAAATGTTTGTTTCCTTTTTTTTATTATTATTATCAGACAGTTACCGAAGCAGATAATTTTCTATTAAATTCTACATTTTTATTATTGCTATTTTGTGATATTTAAATTCTGTTTCAAATGTTCAACCTGCTTTTATAATTAAGCAGGAGTTTCGTACTGTTACCTTTAAAATTTTTATTTTTAGTTATGTAACTTAATTCTACTTAAAATTATAGATTTTTTTCCCTATCAAACTAACATAGGAACAATGTTTTTTTTTCTACTTTTATTGTCTGTTAAAATAATTATATGATCTAGAAATTCAAATTGCAATAAAAAACGAAAAGATCCTCATGAAATTTATACTACTATTATGTGGGTCGCTATATTCTCTGACCTGTTATCTCGTTCTTTTAACCCTTTGCGCTCCGAAAAGTAACGAGATAGATTATTATACATATGTAAATATAATGATTCCTTTTCGCCCTTAGAAATATCGGAAATAGTTGTAAATTTGTTTAAATTCCTAAAAATTAATGGCAAAGTTTTTGCTATTCTACTCCTTTTATAATAATGTGAAAATCCTGTTAAAGATCCTGTACTTGGCAGTCAGACTAGACATAGAAGTGATCAAGATTAATAAATAAAAACTTAAGCATGTGTAAAACTGAATCTTATCTATTGTTTTAAATTATTCTCTTGCATCTTTAAAAATATTAAATATTAATTTATAATTTTTATTTTGAATTGGAACAGTTCTGTTAATTTTCCTGCGGAGGATGTGTCCTTTTTGCACTCATGCATATAACTGAAATTTAGGAATGTGCGAACCATTTTTCCTCACTGTGTTGCCATTAATTTTTTTTATCGATATGAATTTATGTATTGTCAAATGCGCTTATAAATAATCAAATAATTTAAATTATAGAATTTCTATTTCTGATAATCAGGTCTCTTTATAAATAACAAATAAAATAATTTAAACGACATACAACTGCACATTCTGATGTGTTGAGGTTAAAAAGTTTTGATGAATAAATTCTTAACTATCCCATAATCAGAAATTTATTCACTATTATGTGATTTTTGAAAGTACTGACTATTTCGTAATTTCCTAAAAATGGCTTCTTTATTTATATAGAAATACATTATCTATGTGAAAAATAAACGAATGTTGTTTATATCGAAACTATCTAAAAATAAATAAAATTGACATTACGAATGCATACTTAAAAAGAACCAATTCTCATTGTTAATTAGAAAAATTTAATATTTGATAATCTCTTAGGACAATAAATTGCTTCCTTGAGTAAATTATTTCCTGTATGTATTTAATTAAATGTTTGTTTTTCGTCGTTTCTTAGTCAAATGTTTTGATAATAATTAGCTTTTTTTTCTTAGCGATGAAGCAAAAAATTTGAAACTAGAAATTTAATGAAGCGGTGAAATAAAAAAATGTATTTGCGTATTAAAGTCCAAAATTAAAATTTAACCAATTCATATTTAAATTTTCTCAGCAATTGCGTGAAAAAGCGATATTAGAACCAATTTATTTATTTATGTTTATGCGTTTATTTATTTTCTGCTTCGCGTTCAACAGAAAAAGATATATTTTCAATCAGTTAATTCAAAGACTTTTAATATACCGCATTTTATAACGATTTCAAAAACAATGCTAAATAAGTAATAAAAATATAAATACTATACTAAATATAAATTAATAATAAATCAGAAAGTTATTTTGCTCCATTTTTATTTATTTATATATTTATTATTATTATTTTGCTGAAAATATTTAGCTGTAAATATTTAGTAAAAAAAACTGCGAATTCTTTGTTTATCAAAATTGCTATACATTTTTTTGTACGAAAATATATGTAAACAATTAAAAATAATGATTAAAAGAATGCAAAAAATTTTTGGTGGAAAAATTTATTGAAGGTTCTATGAAACTTAACTAAAATGTCATTGGAACATTAAATCAAAATAATGATTTAAGCTCGTTTATTTTGCGGTCGTTTCAAATGATAAAGATAACTATTCTTAAAGTTTAAATTTCTTCTTATTTTCACCATAACGAAATGGAGCGGTAGCGGTAAAATTGCATTTATTTTATTTATCTACAGAATGCTCGCTGAACAAATTGTTTCCAAGAATGATCCAATTTCTGTCATATTCATTTATTTGTTTGGTTTATGGAGCTGGGTGGTCTTGCAGACGCAGTCATCAGTTTTTTTCGTTTGGTTTGCAAAGATTTTGACGACAACTCGTGAAGCATTTTTGTCTGAAATGGTGTCACCGATAAAAAAATTGTCCTTAGTTCCAGGCAACAAATACGTTGTATGCGGGTGCTTCATCTGTAATCAGTGTCCCGCATTTCTTTTGTTAGAACTTTCTACGTATTTATCATTTTCTGCTGCGCGATAATTCGTACTTCTGTTGATGTTTTGCGTATGTTTAATAGGAATCTGGCGGTAATGAAGATCAGTTCTATATATGTCAAATTTAAATCTTGAATTAAATAAATAAATAATAAAATATATGAATAACAATATGCGCATTTTGTTTGATTTCATTATGAAGCAAAATAAGCAAACAAAAAATTTATATATATTTCATTTTTTATTGTCTGAAATAAATTAGTTATTTGCTGAATTTTTTTTTGGAATAATTGAATTCAATAGTTTTTATTGTTATAATTCACTCGACTAATGACCAATGTTATTTATTTATGTAAAAAAAAATGCGCTGACAGCTCATTTAAAGATAATAAATATTCTTTTTGAATTGTTCTATTCGGGTTTTTTTATTTCATTTCAAAAACAATGAACTTCATCAGTCATATGCACTTCAAACAATTTTTTTTTTTTTAGAAAAGTATGGAATAAAAATTAAAAAAAAAATTATATAAGTTATTTTATTTTGGTTCCCCCCAATGCAACTAAATGAGAAGATTGGGGGAGGGAATTATCAATAATTATTTATCGGAAAAATGGCCTATTAATAATTATTAATGGAATTTTTTTTAAATGAAGTACAAAATAATTGTTAATGCAATTTGAGTCAATAAATATTTTGATGAATTATATATTTTATATTTTTATACAAATCGTCGGTTCCATGAGTCAAATTTAGTGAAATATTCTTGAGGTATTAACATTTTAATTAAAATGAAAGGTCCACTACTGTGACTAAAAGTGGATGAATTATGAAAATTCGAATATTCCTCTCTTTTAAAAACCCGCGATTTTCGACCATTCTATTGATCATTTCAATAAAAATACGCCAATCAGCACCTGGAATTTTCTCAAGCTTAAATTGGGAAATTGTTGATTATCCTAAAATAATGATATTCAAAACTTCATAACTCGGTCACATTTGGTCGCAGAGGTAGTAACTTTTTTTTAAAAATTCTAAAATTGAAGTGCCAAGAATATTTCACTGAATATTTTTCTTTTGAACCAAAGGATTGTATAAAATTTAGATTTCATAATTCTTTCAAAAATACATTTATTGATAGAAACAAAATAAAATATGCCATTAAATTTTTTTTTGAAATTAAAATGAACTTTATAATTAGAGAAATTTTTATTGAATATGTTGCATAAAGAGCAGTTGTTTTGAGATATTGCATAATTTATGAAAAATACTCTGTAATACCTATTAAACTTCAGTGCTAAACTATACTGTTTTCTTTTCTCATATTTAAAAAAAAAATGTGTTTAATTTCAGCAGAAACATTTATTTATTTATTGAAGTTTAATCCCGCGTACATCAATTTAAAGTTCAAATTTCGCAGGAACTGACAGAAAATTATTGAGATATGTAGTACAATGAACGTTCTTAAGGTTTCTATAATAGTATGTGTATCAAAATTTGAAACATAAAAGTATTCTGCTGAAGAAACTATTAAGAGACCAAGTAGTTACATAAAATATTTAATTGGAAATTTTTAGCCTTCATTAGTCCCGGCGAAGCAGCTGATCACCAAAGGGCGGCTGTTATTTTAATAAATGTCAATGCTATTGATATAAAAAATATTATTTAGACTAGTGAAAACGCCAAAGACACGTTAATAATCAAATGTCGTATCTTCTCAATTCTGACTGCTCAATTTTTATATTAATTGAGTTGAAATACTGTTGAATTTTAGTATTCAAATATTTTAAATAATTTTAAGTTTTCTGAATGCTATAATATTTAATTTTTAATGCTTTCTCAAGTTAAGAATTAATCTTTAATCCTTTTTATTTTCATATAGCATTTGTACATATCTAGAGGAGATATACATTTAAAAAAATCACTATGCTTCGCTTTCATTGGAATAGTAAAGCAATTAATTTTTTTTTCGTGCCTATAATTGACAACTTTTTTTTAAAAAAAATTTCAATGAATGATAATTTTTACTTAAAAAACTTTAGTAATTGCAATTTTTCTTTAATTTTAATTATTTTTGCAAAGTATTAATGCATCTGTTTCAAATCTGATAAGTACTGAAAAAAAAGAGAAGGGAAAATAATCTTTCCACATATTTTGATGAAAAATTTAATAACAAGAAAAAAAAAAGGCTGGATTTTTTTTTCTTTTTTTGTAAGTTTTTCTGATTTCGAAAAAGTTTTTCCCCATTCTGGTCTTCAGAATCCCCACTGGCCGCGCATTGGTTGCAGTTGCGAGTAACATATCTGGCAGAGGCTTGTTGACAGGAGGTCACGTAAGACAGGAATGCAGCAGTGCTGCCGGCAACCCACGGGCTGCTTCGGAAAAATTTCTCTACTGGAAACCGGATAGAGATCCGTGAAATCGATAGTAGCGAAAGGCGTAGCATCCCGACTTCCTATATCTTCCCGTTAGAAAACCCGTCCTTACCTGCTAACCTATATTCCGGGCTGCAGCCAACATGCCCGTGACCCCCAACTTAAGTTCTCACACGAACTATTAATATTCTTTTTTTTTTTTCTTTTTACCGACAACACACCTTTCTATACCCCTCTCTTCTCTCTTCCCCTTTTCTTTTTGATTCTTCGACTTTTTTTTTGCTTTTATTTTATTATCTTTTAATTTTTTTTCTTCCCCCTTTGCTGCCTCTTTCATGCTGTCGGTGGTTGCCTAACCCTTGCTTCTTCCTCTTCAGCCGTCAGTTCCTCATTCGGTAGGAGAGAGGAATAAAGATAAATGCATAAAGAGAAAGAAAGAAAAAAAAAAAAGAAAGAAAAGAAAGTATGAAGTAAAAATAAAAACTGGTTTTTGATTATTATAGGTTTTTTAGTGGTAGAGGAATGACGACGACGGACAGAATTTTATTTCGCTTGTTGCGGAAACATCGTTGAGGGACGGGGAAAAAAAAAAAAAAAAAAGAAAGAAAAGATTGGAAACTCCTTTCTATTCGTCGGGTTGTTTTCTTCGTTTCCAAGCCCTTTTGTGCCTGATGTTTTTTCCGATGGGAATCGTGTTTGATGGAGCGTTAAGTGCGCGTAAAGGTTTTTTTTTTTTATTATTCTACTTGTTTTCTCTATATACTCTTTTTCTAGTTTTGTTAATTTGCAGAAAATTAATGTACCGATTGAGTAAAACTAACTGTTTTTTTTAATTTCTTAATTTTAAGTTACAATTTAATTCTATCATTTGATTTTTCAAATTCATCTTATTAGCTTTCTTAGTGCTAAAGAAGTGTGGGGGTGGTTGTGATTGGAAGATTTGGAACGATTGCAATGTTTGCGGGGGGGGGGAGGGTGAGAAAATCTTTTTTACTCTCTTCTATGCAAAAATATTGCAAAGATAATAAAGAAATTAGCTGATGAATGGGAATCGTAATGAGAAGGTTTGGAACGATTGCAATTTTTGAGGGAATGGGTGGGTGATACAGAAAATCTTTTTTTATTCTTCTTCTGTGCAAAAGTATGCTAAATGTATGCGTCAAAAAATTCGAGCTCGGGATTTTGATGAACCTCCCGTATTTGAGATCTCCTTGGCTCCGAGAAACACATTTCTGGAATTATGTCGGTTTGTAAAAAGGATAGCTCAAAAACGCTTTGAGCTAGACGGATGAATTTTGGTATATGACTTTTCACCAAATTTTTAGATTTTTTAAATCAAAATTTGAACTAAATCTATTTAAAGGCCGCTGTCCAGCTGTCAGAGTATTATTTAGCACGATAAATATAAAATGAACAGGGCTATATTGATGGAATTTAGTACACTGACTTAACATCTAAAATACAGATATGTGTCCAATTTAGAGTCGTATCCGACATGAGGTTGGCCTTCTGTTGCTCTGTACTTTTGTATGCTTATAAACACGACAATGCAACAACAGTAACAAATTAATAAAATAAAATTTAATTCATAGTTTTATCATTTTAATTGTAGATCATTTCAAATTTTGAACCACAAGTTGTCAAAAAATTGAACGACTGTCGGACTGTATTTTCTCCATGCTTGTAAATGCGCTTATTCGGTAACTGAAGGATGTTACTCTTATATAAATAAAATCTGATATGTGATTTTGTGTCTACAATTATAATTTTTTTGGTCAAAATTTTGGTTTTAATTAGTCAAAAGAAAGTTGTCCAAAATAAATTTAGTTTCTTGGTACTTGTGTATTAACCACGTGTCAGTAATTTCTGGCCAAAATAATAATAATTATTATTGCCAAATATCATACACTAATATATTCTTCCTTAATTGTTGCTCGCCATTGGCAAGTCGCTAATAATACACGAGAACTTTTTTTCTTTTCTATACTACGAACTATACAACTTTAGTGCATGGGATTTTGAAATAAAAATCTAAGCACTCATAGTTCATGTACTTGTCCAAGGTTCACAATTTTATGTAGGATAAGTAGATGAATGACATAATTATTAGAGAATTCTATGCTCGTTATTGGACTAATACTCACTTATTAGTAATTGTCTTTATATCTTATCAACCAAAATTGATTTTATCTTCAACCTTGAATTATGCGATTTTTTTATACCTTTCAGCCACAACGGTGTGAAACAAAAAATGCATGTAACGGATTGTTGGAAATAATACATTAATTCTCGATCAAAATGTATTTTTAAATATTGCAGTTGTTTAAATTTGCAGTTAAAACTTTTAGAAAGTTAACACCACTAAGTTAAAAGGAATAATAAATAAATTATTTTCATAGTTACTTGTTAAATAATTCCAAGTTTGTTCAAAACAGACGAAAAAATAAATCTTGATAATTCTGCATGATTTATTTGAACATTTTGTGCTCAGAATTTACTTAAGAATTGAAAAATATTTTAGAGAATTTTAATTTTTACATTGCACCTGACAACACATGATTTGAATCATTACAGTTACGAAATTCTTCATAAATTTATATAGATTATTGTGGGGTATTCATGTATTGAAATCTCGGAATTTCGGTACAAAATATACTCAATTATTGCATATAAATTATTGCGTTACTAAAATTCAACTTTTCTCTTCCAGAATCAAATTGATTTCCTTTTTCTTGACATGATACAGACAAATATTAACAGGAGGTCATAACACTGGAGGCTTTTGATGAGTGATATGGTGATAATTAGATGCATTTGCGATGTGTTTCATACAATTGCTGCTTAAATATTTAGCTAATGAAATTATTGAGAAAACTTTGTTGCTCAAGAAATCTTGATCTTGTCACCCAGAATTTAGCAGCAATTTAGAATTTATTCTAAATTTTATTTATATTATTTTGTTCGATTTCACTTTTTTAAATATTTTTTTTACTGGCATTTTAAAATAAATAAGATGTGGTTTTCTTTTTCCTAAATACGAAATACGAAAATACGAAAAAAAAAAATACGAAAAAAAATAATACGAAATTTTTTTTTTTCCTAATACGAAAAAAAAAAAAAAAAAATCGTATTTGAAAATTAAACACGTTATCTAGAAAAAATAAATATTCTTTCATTATTCAAAATTATTTTGATTAATATTTGCGTTAAAAGTATTTTTTTATATCGAAGATAATGTTATTATTCTTAAAAGTTTAAAAATATTTAATCTACACTTTTACATACAAAATTTTGCTTTATTTTGCTTGTTTAAAATTTAAAAAAAAAAATCATACGAAGCTTTTCCAAATGTGGTTTTCAAATAAAATGGAATGTGATTTCTTTCGCAAAACAGACAAACTATGTTAGAAAACGAGCCACGCCATCTAAAATTTTTCATAGTTCATACTATGTACCTATACTCATCCAGCTGGCACTAAAATAAATTATTATTTGTTTTGTTGTCAGTTGTGCAGAAATGGAGAAAGAAACATGCCAAAAGTCTTCCAAATTTCTCATGTTGTGAACTGAATAATATTAAATTTGTTCTTCCATATAAGAAACCGATAGTCGTAGCATTTTCTAGCCTGAAATCTTCTGAAAGAAATTTTTGAATTTTTAACGCATAAAGTTTGTGATCTCAAAATTATTTAATTTCAAGTATCGTATCTGAAAGTTGTAAATATTTCTATTCCTTATTTATCAGTTTATTAAGAATTTCCAAATTTTAATCATTTAAATGCTAATTCTGAACTGAACTGCAATTGAAAATTAAATAAATTTCCTCAACTTTTTATTCTTTAATTCTTTTTAGTATACATGTATGCATATTTTATACTTATCAGTTCCGTCAATCTCTTTTTCTGAATGCGAAATTACATTCTAGAAATTTTAATTCTTGAATTGTAATAAAAATTAATAAATGCAATAAAAACAATGAAAGGTACTTAAAATCTCATTATATAATACAAATAATATATTTGCCACAAACAAACAACCCCCCCCCCCCTAATATTACATTTTATTTTAAAAAAGAAGTGTAATCAAAATGGCATCGATACGATGACAAAATTACGATGTTCGTATTAAAAATCATTTTTTTAATCTCAGGAAACATCGATATAAGAAAGATATTAATTATCCTGTTCGTTAGGGAATTTGTTTATCTGGTTATTTGCAATTAATTTTTAAAATAATAATATTTTTTTAAAAATTGATTGCATTTTAAAATTTAACATTAAATATAAAGAAATGGAGTATTCTTATAAAAAAATTCATAAATATAATTGTAATATTATGCTAGTTTTATATGCCTTTTCTTAATGAAAAAAATATTACACTATTATAGTTATAGTAATAAAGTGGTAACAACCTTATTTCTAACAGTCCTCGGAATATATAATCTAAATTTAATAAACTTACGTGACCAACTTAAATAGTTTGATTATTTGATTTTTCAATCTCATTAAAAATATTCGTTGCTTTCTTAATATAAATAAAATACGCCGTTACATTAATAACAAACACATAAGTATATTGTATGTGGCTATTTCCAATGGTTTCATTTAAATTATTTATTTGAGCGAAATTTTAGAAGAAACTTTTGAAAAGAAAATTCGGTGAGATTCTTTAACATAAAAAAGTTTAAATTAACTTTTACTGCATTTCATTTCTCTAATGAAGATCTTGCTGTAAAATTATATGTTAAAGCGATAATGATGAGAAATAACGCTTTGTCATATCGCGCGCTTTAACTTATTTCACGACTACTAATGATTTTTTAAGTGTTTGCTATTGTCGAAGTAAATGTCATCGAAGAAAATTAAGGTCATGGCAGTGACTTATATTTCGTTTTATTGTGTTTACCAACTATTCGAAGAGCCAAATGATCATTTGCGTATATTTAGTTGATGAGTTACCACCTACATAAATGACTCATTTGATATCATTTTCCGTTTTTTCAAAACTGATGGGCAGCTCCGATGGGTAGTTTCCCTAATTCTTGCTAACCATTTTCAGAAAATATTTTCTTTCTTTTTCTCCCAGAGAAATACTAACTGGACCTGATAGTGCTCGCAATTAATTTTCTTGTGATTTTTAATTTAAGTGAAGCACAACACAATCTATCATTTCATGTTCATGAAAAGATGCATTACAATGTGTTTCATGTCCGCGCGCCACTTTAGTTTTGTAATCCAATGTGCATATTGCTGAAGAGAAAAGGACGCGACGTCAAGACACATTATAAGATAACGATCAATTACATGAAATATTTAATTGCATTTGTCACGAAATATTAACGCCATGTGATTTAATGTGCATCATAGTCAATTATCGCTTTTGCATAGCATTCCACTACTATTATGCTAATTTCCCGTTAGTCATGTTTTGCAAATAATTAATCATATACCATATATCCCCCCCATAATGATCAATTCATGAAACGTCATAGTCACATGACAAACATAACTGAACTTGTCATCGAATATTTAATTCTCGTTGTGGTTCTCTGTGATGACTGTACAACATTTTCAGCAAAGAATTCAAAAATTAAGGTTCGTTGATCATTAGAAGCATATTATATCAGTATGTATTGACTTCAATGTATCAGGAAAGGGTTTAGTGCCTGATAAAAAAAACGCAAAAGAATCGAAAAATCAGAAAATACTAAAATACCATACAATTTAAAGAGGTAAAAGAGAGGTTTTTAACTAATTTTCGTTCAGTGCACATATACTTAGTCAAGTCCAATATTATTTTCTTCGGTTATGCTTATTTCCCCTCAATAAAGACACAAAGTGTGATGAGAAAGAAAAATATATAGTTAAATAGTGAAGTAATAATAACGTTTATACTATTACTTTTATCCTGCACTTTTATATAACATAATCTTGATTTCAGTTTCGTAACTGATTTAGGATTCAATAAATAAATAAACAATTTGGACAAATATTAATTTTATTCACAATATAATCACTGTTTTTAACTTTTCTTTCATATTGGAGAAAATTATATTAAGTTTAAATGAGTTATTATTGTATGCTAAATGCAATTTTTTCCTTGCAAACGATTTTTCAGAAAAGTTTATTCTTGTTTTCATAACATTTCAACACTTAAAAATATTTGTCATTTAATCATAATTTCTTTCCTGTAATCAAGAAATAAAAGAAGGCATATTTAGATTTTTTGGTGGAAAAACTCCCCTTTTTGTATATATTTCTTACTTTTATTGTCTTTTAATAATAGACTTAATGAACTTGAAAAAGTAGGACGATAATAATTTTAAGATTATTACACACTAGCCGCCTTTGGCGACCAGCCGGTTGGCCAGTATTACCGCTGGCTACAATTTTCAATTAAATATTTTAAGTAACTGGTCTCTTAATAGATTCTCAAACAAAACATTTTTAATCTTCAAATTTTGATAGTCATACCAAACTTATACTGTTGTTTAGATCGTTTCGTTCAATTTACTCTATATATTTTGCTAATTTGTTGTCATTTCCGGTAAAACGTCAACCTTAATTTAAAGTGGAAATGATGAAATTGCAATTAATATAAAGATATTTTTTAATAAAACCAAGCGTTTTATTTTATTTATCATCTATATTGCTATTTATTTATTACTATTATTATTGAATATGAGTATTGCAAACAGAATATCTCGGTATTTATGTCTTATGTGAACTACAAAATATTTTTGATAATTTATGTAATATCTCAAAGAATAATTCAACAAAAATTTCTCAGATTTAGCATAAAATTCAGTTTTTAGTTTTGCTTTCAAAAGGATTGAAATGGAATTAATAATAATATTTTGTTCCAGCCTATAAATATATTTCAAAAATCATGAAATCTAAATTTAATGCAGTAAGGTATCATATTCTGAGAAATATTCTGGACACACCAAATTTTAAATAAATGAATGAATGTTTCTATTTTCCACGATCAACTAAGACTTATTTATGAAGTTTTGAATGTTAAAAATTTAGAAAAACTCCACATTTTCATAATCTTAGGTCAATTAATCTTGAGAAACCTGCGCGCTGATTGGCGTATTTTCTTTGAAGCGATCGATGGAAAATCTAAAATTATCCTTTTTTTATTGAATATTGATATTCAAATTTTCATAAATCAGTCAGTTTAAGTGATTGATTTAGTTGATTGGAAATTAACTCTTTTTATTTAAAATATTAGTGTTTCAAGAACATTTTGTTATTCGTGATTTCCACAGCAGAAGCTTAATGTAAAACCAAAAATTTGTTATTTATTAGAGCATTTATTGAATTAAGTTACATAAAATATAATCATTTTCTATTTAAACCATTTTAGTATATCTGTTGTGTTCGTGCGTCAACAAAAATAGAATGCAGACAAACTTATTATGAAACTAAATCTTATTACATTGTAGATAATATTATCAAATTTACATCAACTTATTTTCATTCAAAATTCTAGCATCGTTTTTAAACAACAAATTAAAAGTTCCAAAAATATCACTGTTGCCAATCTGAATTTCACAACTATTTACAAAATAAAATTTATAATTATTAAAATAATCGTTTGCTACTTTTAAATAAAATATTTACTATTTATGTCGCAACAGATCTGTGTCTTACTAAAGGTTTAGAAATTATCTGTGTGGCCATTATTTGAATGGATATCCTGTTCATCTTAAACAAAACTTGCCTTAAAATGAAACTTATTTATTGGATTAATAATATAGAGAGTGTAAAACATCATAAAATAATTTTTCTTGAATTTATTTTTTAGAAAAAATAATATTTCATATTTGTTTCATTTCCTACAGACACGTGACGAAAATTATATTTTTGCAGATTTTATTTTCAAAAAGATTTAATTTATTTTTAATTGGTGCTTTAATCAATGTGATGGCAACACTTTGAAAAATGCTATTTTTTTCCCATGAATTCGAAACATTTATTTTTATTTTGTACGAAAGAAATTGTTGAAAAATAGGGTTAAAATATTTATTTAAAAATTCATTAAAAACAGAAATTTAATTTTAAGGTTAAAACATTGGTAGCATTTAAAAGATAAATTTTTGATCTTTAACTTGATGTAAAAATCTTTTTTGTGCGGTAATATTTTTTTCGGAAGTTATAGCAGAAACACGCCAAAATTTCGCTTAATTTTTAAATAAATAAAATTCTAATTAAAAATTCGAAAAAATAACCCCCAGGTGCACATTCCCGGCCTCCAAGGTATACACGTGCCAAATCTGGTAGCTGTACGTTGAATGGTCTGGCCTGTAGAGCGCCAACACACACACACACACATTGAGCTTTATTATAAGTATAGATATAGATTAATATTTTAGCTAATTATTATTTCTTACCTAACACTACTTAAAATAGACTTAAGAATTACTTATAAAGTTGATTAAAATAAATTTGATACTATCTATTTATTTCAATGTAAAAGAGAATTAACCATAGTGTATTAATTAATTATATAGAAATTAACTGTAACAAAAATAGGAAAAGGAAAGTTTTATCGATAGAAAAACTGTTTATAATAAAGAAAAAATTGCAGATATGAGAGTTGTCTAAAAGACCATTAAAAACATTAGGCTTAAATTTTTAAAAAAAGATTTTTTTAAAAGTTTGTATTATGATTAAAGCATTATAAAAATCAAAAATTGGATAGATAATTGACCTTTTTGAGTATGGTGTATTCGTGAAGATAAAAACAAAAAAATTAAAGAAATTTCGACAAAACAACTGGCAATTATTTAATTAATCGAATATATTTTAAAAGTCACATTTAATTTCGTAATTCCACATGTAATTATAAAATTTGAAATTTGCGGTTAACTTCATTTGTAATTAAAATGAAAATTAAATTTTTTAGTTAAATCTCTCCCCCCCCCCTTTGTGTTGTATTCTAAAGAAGTAAAGAAGTACAGTCGTGTTCTAATGAAACAAAAGATTACAATTTTTTAGTATTATGTAAATGCTAACTGCTTTTTAATAATGTTTCTCCTCTTTTGATATTTTATTTAATGGATTTATTTGTCAGCATCCGACTGAAGGAGAAAATTGGGTAATAATTAAAACATTTTTTACAAAGAAAACCGTTTTTTTTTGTGTGTGTGTGAAAAACATGAATACTTCTTCTTTTATTTTAAAAAGTAATTGTAATAATTTTTTTTAATTCGCCCTCTATTGTATCTCATATTATTACGCAGTTTTACTACGTCCATATTTTTCATAAAATATTTGTTAGTTTTTTATATTTAACATTGAAATGAAATGAATTATGTTTAATTTCATTTAAAAATGCATATTTAAATTAAGAATGTCATCTATGTTCTAAAAAATAAAACAGTTTCATTTTTTAATAAATATTTATGAAATTAAGCTTTTATTTCGCCCCCAACTGAAAAATTCGCAAACGGTGGAATTTATATTCGGAATTCCACCCCAAAACTACGCAACGCGAAAGTGTCATCGGCGGCGTTCGGCCACTCACCCCTCAATGCTATACTTTGCTAGCACAGAGCACCTGTAAGACCCACGTGATCACTGCTACCGCAAGGAGAGAGCAATTCCGTGATGTAGCTGCCACTGCGCAGTCGCCGTAGCCCTCTCTCGTCGACTGATTTCGTTCCTGTGTTGTTTTTACCGTTTAATAATTTATTCGATCTTCTAAAAACCATACCCAAATTTATCATGGTGTATTGGATTAAAATAATGTAATAGTCCGATCGATAACGCCACAACAGGAAATGCAGGACTGTCCTAGCCCGGATGTGTTCGTCTGTTTTTATTTTTTTCTCCCTCTCCGTGGCTCGACGATTTGACTGGCTGTGCATTTGTGTTCCATCCGACGATGGGTCGCAACTCGGATTCTGTGCTGTGATATGATGTTTTCGTGCTGTGCTGGGCCTTCTCTAGGTGAGTACGCTAGTCCCACAAGGGGTGTCTATAGCTCATAGTCCCTGGCAATCAGCTGACATTGCCAATGTGTTGATTAAATTTATGAATACCCATTGGTGTAGGGGTATATCGTCTGCGTACATGTATATCTCGCGCCAATGGCACGTCCCCATGCGTGACGTAGACATTTCTCAGGTCAATCTCTGCGCCTAGGATGATACCCATTCTGCAAAAACTTTCAGAAAACTGTTTTTACATTGTATTTGTGTGGGAGTGATGGCCAAATCATTACGCTACTGTTCCTATTAAAATAAAAATGGGATGATTTTCTGTAGGGCTCTTGGAATTTTGGTAATGACACAGCTAGTTGTTATAGGAAGATCTAATGTTTATATTGATAATTCGCGATTTACTTCAACCCTTCTGTATCAAAAAAGTTCTCATCGTTCGTCAGTCGATTTTTTTTTAATTCCTCTGTAAACACAAAAAAAGTCTGAAAGTTTTTTGATGTGAAAAAAAACAAAAAACAACAACAATTTCTCCTGAATAAGATGTTAAAATTTAATTTATTGAACACTTTTTCCATTATAATAATTTAGTTAAAAATCCTTTATCAAATTTTTTTTGTTTCCTTAAGGCGATGAATGCAAAAATTTGTGAATTATTCGTGTAGAATATATATTTAATTAACACTATAATGGCAACAACATTATAAAACATTTATGTTATTTTGAATCTGGCATTGTTTACAATGTAATTTGTAAACAGATACAATGTGTATATTCAATGTTTATTTTTTCCCAAGTTATTATTTTTTTTTCATATGTTTATTTCAAACTACATTATGCTTTAGAATTTTTCAAGATAATTTGCTTGTTTATTTTATTTCATAATGGTCATGTTTGAAATGGTTAATGATTAAAAATATCTTGTGATAATATTTTTAATCATTAACATGAATTTTATAATTTTATTTAATATTAAAGGCACAAAAGTTTTTCCAAACTTATTATTTCCAAACATGTCATTGCATAAATTGTATCTTCTGAGAAATTATGGTAAAGGTTACAATTATTTAAATTATATATATTTCATTCAGACTTTTATTTATATTACTAATTATAATGTAATCATGCTTAAATCATCCTGTGTGGGTGTATCCTGATTAAATTATATATTCTAGGCCCAGCCAATGAAGTTATATTTTTATTTTGCTGCCTGAGATGAATATTTCCCCTAATGTCAATTTGGAAAGGTTTGAAGAGGCTGATCATAAGTTGCAATTTCAACTGTAAGTTGTTGAAATTTTTAATGATTGTTATATGAATTTCTGTTTGTGATATAGTAAAATGTATTTAATAACATGAAAACTATGCTTACTAATTTTGGTCAGTGTATATATTTCTTAAATTATGTAAAAAAAGTTCTTTCAAATAATCTGTATCCAAAATGTGTTACTAAATTATAATAATTTTCTAAAAATATATTTTTTATTGTATTTATATATAGTAATTATTGCATTTAAAAATGTAGTCTTATAAATTTTTGTTAATGATTAAACTAGTTAAAAATAAGTACTTCAATTGAATTTTTTAATAGAAAATATGTTTAACAATGTTTTAAATCTATAAAGAATTTATTTTTTTTTATTTGAAAAAGAAGGCATTTTTTAAAAAAAATTTATTCTGTATCAAATTATAAATAAATTTTTAAAATAGTTAAGAATATTCTATATAAATAAATTTTATAATATGAATAATTTTTAATTTATTTCTGAATGAGGTCAGGTTTATGTTAAGTATTGTTTAATTGATTGAAGAGTTAAAAATTATTATTAAAATAGAGCTTTTATAGAATTATCAACATAATTTGTTTTTAAATCTATTCCTTTTTGCAACTTATAAATGGTTAATTGAATAATACTAATATGTCATGTATGTAATGAATTTGTTGCTTGATATCACAGAAACTAAAATAATTTTTATTTTTAAGTCATTTCTACAAGAAAATAAACACTGCTGGTGTAAAATTTTAGAGCTAAATTAAGGGTAACTTTTAAATATTCACTGAATTTATTTATTGAGCATTATATATATTTATTTTCAATTATATATTTTAATTAAAAATGTCCATATTTTGTTTATAAAATGTTTTACTTTCCACATTATATGACATTTCATACAAAAATTGTTTATGATTATTACTGACAGAATTACTGAATTTACCTGTTTTGGTTTTTAATTTTAATTGCTAACATTCAGTTTAGAATATCACTTTAAAAATCCCATTATTTTGTGAATTCAAATGTAGTGCCTAACATGTAAATTAGAACCAAGATTTAAATTTTTTTTAAATAAAGATATTTATCTATAATGACCATATGCTTAATGTGATACATGTATCTTATTTTTATTTTAAATGCAATATTGTCAAAATTTAAAGTATTGGCATGTTTTTTTTAAATTTATCATTCAAATTGCATTTTTTTAAAATTTTTTTTTTTAAATATCCTTGTGTAACAAAATTTTCATGTTTATTTTCAAATTGTGTGGTGATGCAATAATTCATATTTAATGATTATAAAGATATTAATTTAAAATTTTAAATATTAATGATTGCAACTTTTTAAAGGTTTGATTAATTATTTAACAATATACAGATGAAATGTTTTTGTAAAAACACAAATTTTAATATGTTCGAAAACAAATTTTTATTATTCTTCAGATCTCTTAATTTTCTTTTATACTGTAATCCTGCAATATTTTTTTCAATCTCAGATACTTTTTGTTCAAACTTATATATTTTAATGTACGATTGGTCATTATTATTTTATTTCTGACTGTTTATGTTTGGCACAATTCTTTATTTTATAAAATTCAAAATTTGCTTCTTTACACCAATGCTTGGATGTTAAATTTTACTTATTTGCTATTAAATTGATTTATACCTTTACAAATTATTTTAAGCATGCTTACTTGCTTTACATTATTTATGTTAATAATTGATAAATACCTATATTTTTCTCAACACATTGCCAAATGTAAGAAATCTGTAAACTCTAAATTAAGTGCAGTGTGATAGCGGTATTTAGTTTATAAATTAAACCTGTATTAATGTCATTTTTGTTGTAGCAATAAGTGCCTTAATGAGAAACGTCGTAGGGAGTCAACACAAGACTACCTAGAAGAACTAGCAGGTTATATCTCTGCTAGTGCCTCTGACATGTGTTCCCTCTCTGCCAACCCTGACAAGTGTGCCATACTTCAGGAAACAGTCAACCAAATCCGTCAAATTAAATTAGGTGCTTTGCCCTTTTTTTATATAACTATTGATTTAAGTTTCTTAATTTGTTTTTTTTCGACTTTTATTCAATAGTCAAAAGAAAACTTAGAGAAAATCATATGAGAATTTGAAGAGAATAAAGAGGTTAGGAAAGTAGAATTTCAATTTTGGGAGATTTCCTTGGAATTTCAATTGCAATAATGTGTAGTAATAATAAAAATCTGATTTGTATGAGAAAATAATTTTTCTATGAAATTGGCTGAAATTCAAATAATCAGTTTTTCTGTCCATCTTAGATTTAATAACATGAAGTTCTTTGTAGAACTGATATTTTAACATTTTTTTAAAATATACTTTTTAGAAAGTTTTAATATGATATTTGAAAGGAAGCATAAAAATATAATTACATTAAAAATTGGCTTTCTTATTTGCTTTAATATCATTGGTAAAAAATTGATTTTAGAATCAAATATCCAGTCTATACACTTGAATTCTCACACTTTTTTAATTGATCTATTGAAAATTGAGTATTCATGTTGCATCTGTTAATAGTTTTAATTAGTAATTTAATTAAAAATTTAAACCTTGTTTAAACTTGAATGAAATAGTGACTAAAAATTCCATAGATAATTTTAGAATTCAATATTTGTTCAAATGATGCTTGAAAAATAAATTCTCCAGCAGGTAAGTTTTACTTTATCAATAATGTATGTTTAAATTTAATTTTGCTTCATTTTTGTATTATTTTTTAGCTGAAGATTGTAATTCAGGTGATGATCTTCAAAAGAGTGAGGTATCATCCAGTAATCCAACTTATCTTGGCAACGATCTCATTGCTCCATTTTTACTTCATGTAAGTGTAACTGTAAACTTCATTAGTACTTTTATTAATATGTTATCATTTAATTTTTTTGCTTGAAAATTTTTCTTATCTAATTTATAGGCATTAGATGGCTTCTTGTTTGTGGTAAATACTGACGGCAAGATAGAATTTGTGTCACATAATGTAGAAAGTTTTCTAAAATATAATCACGTAAGTGTGCTTTCTTTTGAATATTTTATCTTTGAGGATGTAATATTCACCAATCTTCTTTCTATTTCAAAAATGCCAAAAGTTATCTCTGTGTTTTTAATATTTTAAGTATTAATTGAATTTTTTTCATTAATTATGTGTACTTTTTAAGAATGGTTTAAAGTTTTTTATACACTTCAACATGATTTGCCAAAAAGTATAGTACAAACTTATGACTCTTTCTATGTTAGTGTATATATTGAAAAAAAAGTAGTTTGGGTGTAGTGTATTAAAAAAAGTATCTGGACACTTTTATTGCTTATATTCTGTAAAAATTGATTTCAAAGTAAAAATTTAGATTGTCCTCTTTAAGTATATGTAGATATTCCAGGCATAAAATATTGAACCAATTTGTTCAAAATAATTAAAATATATGAGAAAAAAGATTTCAGAACTGTTTTCATATATGCAAAGGTAGCAAATAAGCAAATTCTATCAATAGTTTCCTTTATTCATTTCATTCTTTAATACTATAATTTTCCTCTTTTTTAATGCTTCAATATTAGCAATGAAACAGCACTAAATAAGAATTCAAAATCATGCTTTTATTTTTGTACTTAATTTCTAATAAATAATTCATAAATAATATTTTATTTTTCATAACTAATAATAAAACTAAGACTAAATAACATTTAATAGGCATGTTATTTAAAGTAATTGAAAATTTTAGACAGGTTTGGCAAATTATATTCATGAAACAGCTTAAAATTAAAAGTTTTGGGAGTAGTTGAAAAATAAAAGTGTGGTGTGTACTGAAACATTCCTGAATAATAAAAACTCAAAAAAACTTTATATTGCATCAAGTTTCCGTCAACTGATACTTTAAATAATTTTAAAACTTTTTTTATATTCTTAATATTAGAGTGTTAAATAAAGAAAATAATTACGGAAATGTTTATAAGCTTTTGTTTCATTAAAAAGAATTGATATTTTGTGAATTCTATTGACATTTTGTTGTCAGTGCATAAAGAGTTGCTTTTTGAATTTTTTTCATTAAAATTTATTTATTCATATGTTTCATGCCTTATAAAATTTGTAATTAATGCAAAATTTTGCTTCTGTGCTTTTTCTGATTAAATATCTTGCAAGTCATTTCTTCATTCGTAATTGTTTTCTGTTTTTTTCCCCCAAATGAAACTTTGTTTTAAATGTATTGAGTAGAAATTTATTACATATATTGACCCCCCCCCCATCTTAGCATTTATTTAAAAAAGAAAACATGTTTATTTTCATCTATTAAGTATTATTGAGTATTTCAAGTATTATTGAAAGACATGCTTTGTTTTCCTGTTGAGTGCAGCAATTTTTTATTCCTTTCAGAGAAACCTTTTAGAAAAGTGAGATGTTTTGCCAAATTTATGTTGTTCTGAAAGTTTTAGTTATTGCTGCATTTCTTAAAAACTATTTGTTGGTAAAGGCTAAAATTTGGCATATGATGTTTCAGATTTTGCTCCTTTGATTGGCATAAAATTTTAGTTTCTATTAGAAAATTTTGGTTTGTGAATTTAAAATATTTTTTAAATTTACAATTAAATTAAAAATAAATTTTAATTTACTTTTACATTTTTTAACAATGAAATACTTTAGTCTTGCTTATGGAGTATTTTGTTAATTAAGATTTATTGTCTAGTTTTCTTTTATCTTGAAACATACTGAATAAAATTGGAGATCTCATTTAGCAATAGGAATTGAAAGTTTCAATTATTTATAAATCTTCAACCATTTACTCAAAATTATAAAATGTTATATGTATTTGAGCTATTTAAATATTGAGAATTTTAGTATGTATTCTAAATTATGAGTTGCTGTATGAAAAAAAAAAATTAAGTTTATGCAAATCTAATTATAGAGGCAACCCCTCACGTAAAGGTGTATTTCATATACTTAATAAAACTCAATCACTGTAAAAATATGTTCTCTCTATTTAGTAATTAATTTCAGTATAAGAACTGTGTCCAGATATTTTAATTTTTTTTTTTGACTGACTGTACCATTCTAAATTCAAAGTGTTAAATATAAATATCAATTAATTTCTAAGATTTTAAATCAATCATCAGATCCAAATAATATTTTTTGTTGAATTCCCATATTAGATGTATTCTTTTCTGATTATTTCATTAATATAAATTTATGCATAAACATCTTTTTAATTAATTTCTGTATCTATTCTTTTAATTGATAAATGACAGTTTCTGTCATTTGGAATTATGGATTTTGTTAATTATAATTTATGAGTCTGCAAAAAAAAGAAAAAAAAAAAAGATAGGTTTCAGAAATGATTATTTATTGTTTGGCTTTTCGGAGGAAAAAAAATGAAGTAAACTACCATAAAGTTTATTTGTTGCAGATTTCAACCATGTGTTGTGCAGTTAGTTTTATTTCTGCTTCCAAGAATCAAAACTAAAGATTCCTACTAAAATGTAGGGATAATAACTTCATATTCTAAAGGAAAAGATGTCATTGGTATTATAAGAAAATATTTTATTTTTATTTAATGCCAGAAGTCATAGTTAATTATTATTTTATTTTTTATAGAAACTATAATAAATTTTACAGTATTTATGTTGTTATCAATAAATTTTCCATTTTTCTTTTAGGAAAATTTAATTGATAAAAGTATATACAATATCATCCACGTCGGAGATCACGCTAGATTTAGCAGCAATTTGCTACCTATGTCTATAGGTAAGATTTATCTTCATATAACAAACCTTTTTTATAAATTTTTATTTCTAAGAAATTTATTCATTTTTAAATATAAAAAAATGCTTTCTTAAAAAAAGTTTTCTGTGTTAAGGTACAATTGCAGAGAATACTTAATTTTAAATTATGGCTTTCTTAAATCTATTTTAAATAAAAACTTAAGATTTTACAGCAGTTGTATTCTTTAGAAAGTAGGGATTTTCTGCAAAAATAGAGCTATATTTGCAACATTTCTTTCTGAT
>JAPMOR010003710.1:7079-31309 GCA_026543865.1 Argiope aurantia | reverse complement strand
TTTTTTTTTTTTTTTTTTTTCTTTCTCTAATTTACAAATCGGATGAAGATTTGGTTCTTTCTCTATCTTAGCGATTTATTTTTTCACCAGTTTTTAAATTTATTTATCAAATACAGAATTTTTCTAAGTATCTTTTATAAAAAAATTTTCGTGAATAAACTTGCCAACCCTTTAAGATTAACTTTTTTGTAAACAAGGAATTAGAAAAAATTTATTTGCAGAGAATATTAACAATGATACAAGAAGATAGCAGGAAAGATATATTAAATGTTACATATTTTTCTTATTTTATACATGTGTAATTAAAGTTGTCTGAATATAATGTTCATAAAAATTAATCCTGAATTGATGTAAATTCTGTAATAGTTGGCAAGTCTGTTTATGAATACTGCTACTTAAACTCTGAATATTCTTTTTTTAAACTCGGAATATTCTTTTGATACATTATTGACTATTTTAAAAACTATGCCCATTAAAAATTATTAACTGCCTTAAAAATTATATATTAGTTATTTTATATAATTTTTGGAAGGTGAGAATATACCGTTAATAACTCAAGATGTAATGTAAGTAATGCCAGAAAGAAAGAATATATATATCTTTTCATGAAGACTTCAGGCTGGGTTTATTTTCAATTTTAACTATTTGTTAATCAACTCTATTTTTTTGTTCTTAATTGATATGTTTTATTTGGATGATGATTTATTATTATATTTGATTATTAATTTACATAATTGAGGAATAATAGTATAAAGAATAATATTCTTAAAAAGCAAAAAGAAATTTGTTTATTTAATAAATATACATACTTCTGAACTTGAAGTTTTTTGTGAATTTTGCCTAGTCTTCCTAACATTTGAAATGAAATCATTATCCAGAATTTCCATCTTAGCCAAACGCTTTTGAATCAAACTTGCACTGAAACTATATGTTTAATTTAAAATTCCTTCTGCATTCAATTGAAATCTATATACTTAACATATTATATCTGTTTATTGATTTATTATATTACTGATTTTAACATGTCTGTAATGTAATAAATTATAATTTTCAAAGTGATTCTTTTTTATTTTTTATTTTAGAAAATTATTTGAATGTTATAATTGATAATGTTATATCCTCACTTATCAATTTTTGAGTGAGCATTTATTTATTCTCTTCTTATTCAAAGTAGAAAATGTATGAATGAGATTCCTAAAATCATTGGTAAAAAGGTTTTGTAGGATTGCATTCTTTGTTAATCAGGCTGAAATGTTAAACATTTTATTTTAACAATCTTCATGTAAGTTGTTTCATAACGAGATGCTGTTGGATTTCTTAAAACCTGTTTAATAACTTATTTTATGAATATGGAGTTATAATTTTTGTTTATTTTTATGTCTGTTACTTTGTCTACAAGGACAATATTATAAATCCAGTTGTTATTTATCAAACTTTATAGTCTCAATATCCTGTGACATACATTAACTCTTTCAGACAACGTCAAAAGGAGGGGGGGGGGTATGGAATTTAATATTTCTTACTCTACTTTTACTCTACTTTGTTTTTTAATTGTTTTAGAATGTATTTAAAATCTTCTTAAGGGAATTTGAGCACAAGAGTATGTTTCAATATGAATAAATAAATCTGAATATTCAGTATTAAATCTGTTTCCTAATTTTCCATGAGTGAGTGATAAGGGCAAAGTTAAATTTCATATTTCAAATATTATAATTGCATGGTTATGCTTAAGCTTGGAAGCTTATAATATTGCTCTTATAGCTGAGTTTCAATATTTGCAACTTTTCAATCTGCTTATTATCTTTCAATGTAAAATTATTTACATTTTTTTTTTTTTTTTTTGCTTATTGTTATTTAACATGCCCAAGTGATTACCTTAGGTTTATGCAATATATCATTAATAATGTTATAATTTACTTTTATTTTCATAGGTCTCATCTGATATGAATAATATATCTCCTGGGCCTCCAAAAGTGGGAGGTCCTTCCAGGCTACCAAATTCAACTTTAGACACAATGAACTCTGTGGCTAAAAGAAAGTCCCCAGATACTCCTATGGAAGAATCAGTAGCTAAGCGACCTGCTCAGCAGAATCAGCAGCATGTGAGTATCAATTTTTTTAATATTCTTTCATAGAAATTTTACTTGACACAACTAAGCATAATTTTTTAATTTTTTTCTTTTTTAAGCTATAAAAAATTGATTTAATTTTAAACACAATACTGTTTATTATATTTCAAGATTAAGTTTAAACTTGATGGAATGAAATATTGAATTTCAGTAAATTTTGATAAGAAGTCTCTAACCAACTCTGATTGAAATTGCTATTAGCTATAAAAAGTAAGAAAATTGTTATGCTAAAAACAAGCAAAATAACTGAAAATTCAATTTAATCAAAGTTGTAAATAACATAATTTAATTTTTAATGAAGGATTAATCCATAACATAATCCATAACATAATTTAATTTTTAATGAAGGATGAATGATATCATGCGTAGTTGAAATACTGAAATGCATTATAATATATGACTTATAGAGTTTAAGAAGATTCAAGTTTGCTTAGACAAATTTTTGCAGTTTTTGTAATTATTATTGTGATGATTAATTTCTTTGTCAATATCCTTAAAAGAGTTTATAAATATTTGACCGTTCGTTTTTATAGTAAATTTGTTTCATCTTATGTTATAAGGTCATAAAAAATTTCAAGTGTAATGATTAAAACATTTGGATGCTGCTATCTAAATTATCTGCATAATTTCATGAAGTGCATTTATGTAGTCCATTTAAACACTATAAATATTAAAAAAATGCTGCATAGATTTTTTTTTCTTTAAATATGTAATTGCCTTTCACATTGATATAAATTTCTTATAGCATTTCCATTGGTATACTATATATTATTATTTACTATTATTTTTTTAATGTATTATATGAGTTGACTACTCTCATAGTCATTCCAAAATGTACAGTGCTTGCATTTTTACAAGTGTGTGGTGTGCAATTTTTTTCTTTGTTACTTCTGTCTTTTCTAAATCTGTAATTTAATATTTTTGTTTCTCCACCTAGGCCCATCTTGCTGGACAGAATCCTATGCTTGCATCAATGCTTGCTCAGACACCAAGAACAGCACCATCTGTTCCTACAAGCATTGCTAATGCCATTGTTTCGCAGCTACCTCAAGAACGTCTGCCAAAAAACCTTGAAAAGAAGTTGGTGCACACGCCATATACTGGGGCACCAACTAGTGGCACGAATTCTACCACAGCCAGTCAGTACAATTTCTCCCAGGTCCAGATTGGTGCACGTAGTCTGCTTTCTACTTCTCTTCAACAGGAGGTCGTTACTGCAGATTCTCGAGGGCATGTGACACTTGCTCCACAAGCCAATAATAATACTGGTTACAACCAGGTGACTAATTTCATGAATAGGATGTTGTCTCCTGGGGATAGCAGCCAGAATATTCAACTGGGTAATTATAGTGATCTGTTATCCAACAGTTCGCAACATCAAGCCTCTGTTCAGAACACTGCTAACTTATTAATTGATGGCCTGGCAGAGGCCAGCAGAGATCCTAACAATGTGGTCAGTGCCAATGATCCCTTGCTGTCTGATATTTTGGATCAAGTAAGTTCATTAAGCATTTCTTTTAAAAATCCCAGAATTTCTATATAAATATTTTTAATAATTATTCCTCCCAAGATGTTGGCAGTAGACCATAGAGATCGACAGGGAAGGTTTGGGGGTTAATAATGTCAGACAAAAAGAAAGAAAGAAATCACGAATTGTTTCTGTAGAACTTAATAATAAAAATGACATTCACATTTTATAACAACATTTGGATACAGATTTAAAATTTTATCTTAGTATTTGGGCCTGACTTTAAAGGAAAATTTTCATAAAGGCTAAATACTCTTGGTATTCTTATTATCAAGTTATTTGTACACTAGCTATGATAATTTATTATTAAGCTAGAAAACTATTCATTGTTATAAAGCTGAATTTGAGTAAAAGTGATAAACTCCATTTAATTCTTCTACTTAGTAATTAATATTAGGAGTTTAAATAAATGATTCCCCACTCCCACCTCTTCAGATATTCTACGATTCTCTAAAATTATTGCAACTTTTCACAGATTTTTGTGGATATGGAACATGCTATTTTCTTTGTAATGCTTTTGATTAACAGCAAAAATGTTTAATATTTATTTAATAAAAAAATAATCATTTCTTTCTTTGTAGGTATGGAGTATGGAACAAGATATGAACATGGCTACTGATGACTTTGCCTTTTTCAAATTACTTGAAGAACTACCGGAAACTTCAGCAGCCGCCCCAACTGCTAGTCCACGTCCCCCATCTGCTCATGATGTGCAAGAAAAATTAGCAATCCAATCCATCCAAAAACAGCTTATGAGCTTTGAAGTGCAGCCTGGTCCAGCCAACACTTCTCGAAATTCACCTCGTTTTCAGCAACCGGGTGTCATGACGCAGTCTCCCATCACCTCAAGCTCCTACTCCTTAGTTAATCAGTACCAGTCTGCTCCACCTGCGTACAGTACATCAAATCCTGTACAAAGGACTCGCCCTCCTGGCATACCCACAGTACAAACTAATACCCTGAATATGACATCCCAACAAATGCAGCAGATGGCTCAGATGAATAATCAGCGGCAAGCTTTGCCTCCACAGTATGGAGGAATCAACAACGTTAATGATTTGACACCACCAGTAAGTGTTTCTCATCTGAAACCTCTATTCTTGTATGTAGCCTTTTACGAACATATTAGAGATAATATTTTTTTTTTGTTATTAATCTGATAAAAAAAATTTGTTAGTGTAAATAAATATAGAGGGAAATAAGACAAGACTATTTGTCCTTCTTTGCAGTCATTTCTTGATATTTAAAGATGAGTTGTAGCTGTATCAATACAACATATATGCATGTGCAGTATTTTGATTCAATATTTATCGTAGCAAACCTGAACATTTAAAGAGAGAATATATTAGCTATTAAGATGTTGACTGTCTACTTTGAGATAAATTGTAGTTGGTAGTCTTATACGAGATGCTGATTATGTGACAAAGGACTCACTCATTAGCTATATAGAAAATTGTAATTTACATGGTGAAATTTAAAATATACTATTTTTTTTTTTTTTTTTTTTTTTGTATCTTGTAAAGAATTGGTATTGTGGTATACAAGACTATTTGTATTCGGTTTGTAGTGAAGCTTTATAAGCCAGATGACAGCTTCTGGACATGATTGATCACTCGGCTACAAACCCAAACTTTGTGAATTCGGTCCTCGCTATAACCAAATCGCAACAGGTTATGCCTCGCAATTAATTTGAAGTGTCTTTCTGATTATGATATAATGGATCATGTATTTGATGCATGCTAAAACCAGATTCTGTTTCCTCTCCATATAAAGGCCATGTGGTGTTTTCGTAGTTAGACATTTTATATATGATATACTCTTTTTGCTTATCAGAATTAGATACTGGAGAAGATAACTATTGGGTCCATTAATTGTTTTTTTAGTATTTATTGTTCTGTCATATTTTGTTTAATTTAGTTGTTTTTTTCAATCTTGATTTGTTTATCTGTGTAATATATATATTTTTCATTAGATGAGACGTCATCTTTTGGAACAGCAGAGGCATAAATTATTTCTTCAACAACAATTCAACCAGAAGAAACAGCTTCTGATGCAACAAAAACAGCAGCAGCAACAGCTGGCCTTGAATACACTGAATTCTAGGCAACCAATACCTGAAAATATTCCCAACCTTCAATCACCAGCTTCCAGTCCTTTTGGAGAAAATATGAATGATTTAATGAATAACACTGTTGCTCCAAATGTTACTTTACAAGTATGTATCATTTTCTTAAAGTAAGTGGAGTGTGTTAAATGATTTTTGTTCTTAAAATATGTCTACAATTAAGAGCAATTACTTAATAAATCTTCATGTAATACAAAAGAAAACCAAAGCATTATAATTTCTAAGCCTTAAATTGAATTATTATGATCATTTTTATGTTTCGCATACAAAATAATGATTGGTTTTGAATTAAAGATACTTGTGTATTAACTCCATGCAAGCAATTAATCACTTGTGATCACATACTAATAGCCTTATATGCAGTTAATATTAAAGTTCACTAATGTCCTACTAAGTTTAGAAATACCAAATTTTGATTCCCATTTGTAAAATGTCAGTACAATCTTTTTTTAAAAATGATTTATTGTATACAATAAACTATTAAAAATTAATCTTTTATTAAAAAAGCATTCAGAAAAGGTTAAAAAAATTATTTTATATATAAATTTACATAGAATTTTTTGTCTCTGAAGGTATTAATAATTTTGATAGAAATTAAATGAAGCTGTTCTATCCTAACTTATCCTTAACTGTTATCTTGTTAACAGGCTATTTTTCAAAAATTTAATTGTAGGCACGAGAGAAAATTGCAGATGAAAGATCAAGGGCTTTTTTTTTTTTTTAAATGAATGATATTTCATCTTTATTATTTTTGAAATTAGAAGTATATATTATTAAATTTTGTCATCGATTGTGTTCATGAATATTTTTTGCATTGATAGCTCAGATTGAGGAATAATATTTTCAGTGTCCCTATAAGCTATCATTTAATGATATCACAATTTATGGATGGAAATTAAATATATTGATGATTTATATGATGTGTAACATCTTTTTGTTAATTTGTGCTCCTATTTTAGAGATCTGCTAGTATGCCTGAGCCACAGCTTTCACCCAGGTATTCAAATGTGCAGCAGATGCCTAATTCTGTTGCTCCACCTGCCAGTCCTTCTCAGTTATCACCCGGTCAACGTCAGCAGCCACCTTTCTCTCCTCTTCAACAGCCAGGATATCCTAACAATTATCCACAGGCTCGACTTTCTCCACACATGCAGTCACAACCAGGTCCAACCCAAACATGGGTGCAGAGAGCTTCCCAAAATCCTGCTAATCTCCAGCAACAGAATCCCATGTTGAATGCACAACTTTCACAAGTAATTATTCTTTAATTGACATAATTAACTTGACTAATTTTTTTTATAAAACAGATTTTTTTGTTTGCACATTAGATCCATTTTTATTACTTAGAATACTTATACTGACAGCTTTTATCATATGACACTAATCAGCCTTGCCAAGTAATTGGTTTGCTGGCTATATTTTATTTCATTTAAATTGTTTAGACAAAGTTTCATGCTCATGATTCCTACAAATTGCCATCATTAAAGCCATGTTATTTTAATTGTCTTTCATCTGATTTGTTTATTGCATATATAAACTTTTCTAATGGGGAAACTTCCATGACATCATAATGTTTATTAAAAGCGGAAATTCTGATTCGTCTTTCTTCTAAATTTTGCGATATTCATTTAATTTATCCTGTAAACTACTTAGATATTAAACAGAAGGCTCTTTCACTTTTAACAGTGAAAAAAAAATCACGCTTTCATATATTTGATGAAACAATATAAATGATTCTGGTTTCAATCACAACATTGGAAATATTATTCTTAAATGTACTGAAAAATATGCTTAAAAATTAATTAAATCTAGATTAAAGAATTTGACAGCAACTTAATTGGCATCATTGAAAACCAATCTGTAGGATTTTAAAACATTGTATGATTCATTTTAGTGCAGGAATATTTTTGAAAGATATCATTAAAAAAAACTTATCAAAATCTAGTTTAATATATATTTTATTTTAAATCTATTTAAATGTTAATAAACAATTGCTCTGAGGTTCACATTCTCATTATTCAAAATATATCTGTGCCAATTTTGGTAACTGTATATCAAACAGTCTATCCTGTAGAGCACTGCCACATACACAGGCATATTTATTATAAGTAAAGATAGTGGAAGGAAACATGAATTTATATTATTAAATATGAGATTTCCTTCTTTATTTATTAAAATCCATTTTATTCATTAGAATATATATATTATATATTATATTATATATATATATCATGAAAGAATGAGAAAAATTTGAAAATAAATAAATAAAACTATTAACTCTTTGAAATACACCTAATGTAAAAATAATCTAAAAATTATGGCCATAACAAGCAAGAAAAAAAAAAATTGTTGTTTTAACCTATAATTTGCTGACCATTACTTATTCTTGCATAACCATAAAGTTAACCATAAAGTGTGTATCCAAAAGAAGTTACTTAATTTATCCTTGTTTTTTAAGTTGTTATAAATTAAATATTTATTTAAAAGCATTTGTATTTTCTTATTTATATTCATGTATTAAACATCTATATACAAGGAACACAAATAACAATTTTTTTAATTAGTTTAGATTAATTAAATTTACTGAGAAATGTTTTAAAATAATCAGTATACTTTGATTAAGAAATGAAATTAAATCTACCATATATGCATATTGATGGAAAGGTTGCAACTGGTACAAAGCATTTTGATCTGAAATTAATTTGTGAATGTTGTAATTTTAAGTGTGTTAACTAAAACCTTCATAAACTTCTTAGCAGCAGGCACCTTTTGCTAATCAGGCCAGATTTCCTAGCCAGCAGCAACCACAGCCTCGTCAGATGATTCACTCTATGCCTAGTCCTGGAGCCAGAAATTCTCCCTTTTCGAATCCTCCTGATTCTCCGTTTCACCCACCTTCCCCTGGTGTCAACTTATACCAACAGCAGCCTTCTGCTCTTCCTCCACAGGCACAGCAACCCCAACAAAGGCTTCAGAGAGCTGTGTCCATTCCAAGTGAGTATTTTTTTTTTAAAGTTATTATTCTTAGAAAACAATTGCAGCATGTGATTGTCAATAGAAATTTATGTAGTAATTAAGTAAAAATTAATATGTGTTATGGTAAAATTGTGCTGAAAAGTTTGAAATTAATAGGTTGCTTATCATTGTTATTTCAATTTCTGGAAAAACAGATATAGTGCAGTTTCTTCTCTTTTATTGTTATTAGTATTCAGTAAATATTTTACAATTGCTTTTCATTTAACATTCAAAAATGTCCAAGAGCAGATGATGCTTCTTTGTGTATTTTCCAATAATTTATTTATTTTAAAAGTACATTTCTAGTAATTAAAGCTTTAAAAAATTTATAATCGAAAGAATTGGATACTTAAGAGATTTGAAGACTAAAAAATTTTTATGAATAAAATTTTATATCATTTAAGAAGAAAATTGAAATTCATATTTTAATTAGTCAATCTATGTGTATGATAGTTTTGTCATGAAATAATAAGTATGAAAAATAAGCAATTGTAGTCCTATTTTTTACACTAGTCTAGAATGGAATTCTGAGGGAAATAAAATAATCTAAACAAATAAGCTTCATTATGTATGTTTTATTCCACTGGAACTTGATTGACTTAGTTTAAACCTTTGTCTCTTTTTAGAGACAAATATTTTTATTTGATTCTTTCAAAAAATCAATCCAATTAAAATAAAATCATCTTAATTTTTCTAGATCGAGTCAATTCCCCTCGAGGCCTGCCGGCAGGTTTCACGGGAGGTGATCCTATTCTCTCCCCTCAACCTTCTCCGGGAAACTACAACCCGCCTGCATCAAATTACAATGCCACTATGCCGGTCTCAACGTCCTCCACATACAACTTGGAAAACTTCTCTTATGACCAACAGGTTTATCCTGCTGCCATGATTGATAGGTGAGTTCCAAACAAAGGCATGCTGACATAAAATTACACCAAGAGCAGAACCAAGCACACCGAAACAGTGTTCCATTTCAATTTTTTAAATTTATGTTCTCATATTACCCCTCCTAAAAATTTTATGTTGAGTTAGTAATTGAAGTTAAATCTAAATAATTATATATAAAACATCTTTGAATTAACAGGACCTAGCAGTTAATGCATCTTAATTATTCAAACAGATTAATTTAATTATTTATGAAAATTAATTAAATCTTGTAAAGAATCTGAAACTATATTTTGAAAACCATTTTCTGACAAATCAAAATATGCATTATATGTGATTTTTTTATATTTTTTTTATTTTTTTATCTCGAGCAATATCAGTTTCAGGGGCCCTCATTCCAACCCTAGCCAGATCAATAGATATTATATTTTTACTGTTTCCTAATTAATTTTCACAAAATTCTTTTTTAGTGTTTTATACTATTAATGTATCAAACATTTCCTGAGCAAAACTAATAAAAATTCTCAAAATGGTTTAAAATTTTTTAAGAACATTTTTCTATTAGATCAATATGGCTTTTTAAATGGAAGAACCATCTTTATTCGATCTTTATTATACAGTTATATCTATTAGCAGAGGAAATGTGTGTCCTCTCTATATAACAATTGCCATAATATTGGCCAAACTATTTGAATCAAAATGTACTTATGAGGATGGAAACAAGGACCTAAATAAATTAATTAAAAGTGAAGCGAAATTTCTAAATATATTAATAATTTCTAAAGATATTATTTTGCACAATTATCAAATATATCATCTTAAAATTCTAAACACTTTTCACCAAATGAAAAGTTAAGCATTTATCATTTTATTAATGAATGTAATAGTGTAATTCCCCCTCTCAGTTAGAAAATTTTTTTAAAATGATTTCTACATATGATTTGCAATAACAATTTCATTCACTGAAATTTAAATCACTTTCTTTACTTCATCAGACCTTTAAATTCTACATTTTTATTCAGTCAGTAAGTGTTATTGTATTCCTATAGTTTTTTAAAAATTAAAATTTTACTTTATTTACTGCTTTTTTGTTGATTAAGAGTAATTTTATATATCTTGATTATTGGGTATTTTTTTTTAAATTGGTTTCTCTCTTGTCATATTTATTAAGTGTATATAAATTATTTAGGGGATTTTTTATAACTTCTAAAGCTATTAGCATTTATGTCTTTACTTGTGCAAAATTTGATCAAATGTCTCATTTACAACTAAATGAACAGTGATTTGCTTGAGATACATATGATTACTAATTTGTCCCAAAATTATTTATCTCTACATAGATCATGAACAGTAAAGTTATAATATAGGAAATAAAAAAACAATTAAAAAAATGCCCCAATCGTTTATTATATATTGAATGACTGAATTTTTTAGTTAATATTGTTTATAAATATAATCCATAAAATTTTACTATGCATATCAGAAGCTTACTTTCATTCATTCTTTATTTTCTTTGAATCAGGAATCGTGGGAATGGAGGTGGAGCAATTAGATCTGAATATGTTCGTCAGGAGCTGAGAGCCAAAGTTGGAGCCCGAACTCAGCAGCACCAAGTAAGTAATAATTATCTTGGTTATAGAAGATATTAATTTCTTTTCTTCATTAAAAAAATTATTAAATAAGAATCTAACCTTCTTATGTTATATCCACTATCAATTCAAAAAATATGCACTGAGTTTAGTTCCAATTTCATTATTTTTGAAGTTTCATGGTACTTGTTGAACTATTGCTTTTATTGCATTCTAAAGAATAATAGATTTAATTTATAACTGTTTGGAGTTGAGCATTAAATATCCTATAATGTTATGCTTAAATTAGCATCTTTTACGGAAAAAGCTGTCAAATATATAATATAATATAGTGTGTGTGTGGATTTTTACACTTGAATTATTGAGAATGAGTCATGCGTATTTCCAGAGCCATTAAAGAATAAATGCATTTAAATCATGTGGTGCTGTAATACGAATTATATCAACATTTTTTATATCTTAAAAAGAGAACTTATTATTATTTATTGTTCTTAAGCAAATTCAAAAGATGTTATATAATTTTTATCCTTTTAGATTCACCAACAGTTAGTACAACAAATGCCTCAAGCAACAGGATCTCAGTCAACAAATCAGTCTATTAGTCAAGCTGATTTTGATGCTCTTGGATTTTCTCTTGATCTTGACAATGGTATAAAAACAATGGTTCATTTTATTTATTTTACTAACTCCGTACTTAAATTCATAGTTTGAAAGAACTCTGAATTAGATGTCCATTTTTTAAATTCAAATCCTTATTAATTTTCTAATAATGATAGGTTTGTGGCAAAACCATAATTTTTATCATATTTGCAATGCATGTATTTTAAATTCTATTTGTTAATTGAAAATTTTGAGATCCAGACAGTCATTAAATTTGTTTAATATGAAAATTTGATATTTCATGTGAATACTTATACTAAAACTATGATTAGATGAATAGTATATTAAACTAGTTAAGCAGCCTTTTTACTTTTTAGTAATGTATATGAAATAATTAATTTTGGGATTTAGAGGGTAATCTGTTTGTTTAGTTTTTTAAATTTAAAAATATAGTTCCTGTGACAAAGAAGAATTAAATTCTCTTACTATCTTTATTTGAATCTGTTCTTATATGTAAATGCATGAATAAATGTCAAATTCTAATAAATTAAGCTTTGCATCATCATTCATGTTTTTGTTTCTTGCAATATACGTTAAATTTATGTAATTTTCAATAGAAATGAAAAAAGCACTTTGAAGAAACTTATGCAAACTTTATATAAAATGCATTTCAAATCTATATAAGACGACTATTAAAAATTATTTAATGTTAAATTTTTACAATACATTATGTTAATATTTTAATGTTACAATTTTTACTACATACCTTTTTAATAACTGCATACTTTTTGCCTAAATTTATAGGCATGGATATCTTATAATAGAACTATTCTAAACATTCATAGATTTTTAGATTATTTAAAATTACTAAATGCATTCCAGCTAAGCAATAATTTGGAAGAAAAAAAAAATTTTTTTTGTACAATTTATAAGTATTTATACATATGTAACAATTCCAATTCATTTGCATTCTAATTTTTTTTTTTCTAATCATTCGGATTCAGGTTTTCTTTTAATTTCCAAGTTGCAAAAGTTTTTGGTTCCCATGTTCTTCAGTCTGTAACGTGTATAAATGTTGATTCTGTTAGAGTTCTGGAGAAATTCCCTTTGGAAGCTGTTTAAGCTCACAATTGCTGCACTTCATTTTCAGATCTCAGTGTTAATTTTCCATGCCTCTTACAAAATCTTGATAACAGATAAAAATTATTCGTAAAGAACTGCACATTTATTTCTCCTTAAAACAAGAAATTCTTTACATATATGTAAATACATTTTTAATGATAAATCAATTTATTTACATAGTCATTTTAATTATGTGTTGAATTTGATAAGTTTGACATGATTGACTATTTTACTTCCAATAAATTATATGATGAATGTATGCATAATTTAGTATTATTTTAATGACTTTTCTTTTGCATTTAATATTGATTTTTATTTCCTTGTTAGATGGTCAGCCATCTTCTGATGCTTTGTATCCTCAGTCCCTTCTTAATACTGTCGGTGGTACAAATAGCAATGATACTCAGACACGAACTGGAAGTCCTAGAGTATGTATTTTATTTTATTTTTTTTCCTCTTGCATGTTTTGTTTGGATACATTATCCTTGATTTTAATATCTTGTGATCCATAGAAGAAATTTTATCCAGCCTTAGAGTTACATAAATATATTTATACTAAAAAAGAAGACTATGTTCAAGCATTACTTATTCTTAACTAGCCACCTTTGGCAACCAGACAGTTATCTGAGATATTGTAAAATTTCAATTGAATCTAATGTAGGTAACTTAATGTTCATAGCTTCCTTAGCAAAATATTTTTAATCTTTTGATAGCCATTTTATTTTAGAAACTGTATACAGTTCATTGTGCACCGATGCCTTTCTAATTTTCTGTCATTTCAAATAAAGAGTAAAGTATAATATTGATCAAAAAATTATTCAACTGGTCGTATGACATACTTGTTGAATTGAAACATTTTTGTAAAAAATATAAGGATGAAAGAAAAATCATTGATCATTTTATTATTTACATAGTATATCGCAGATTGATTCAATAAAATAAAATCAATGTACTTGTTTTAAGAATCATAATGTCAAGCTTAAAGAGTGATAGTATAAAAGTGTGAGCTAAAAATTTTTTTTTGTCATTCTTTATTTCTTAAGTCGAATTTGAGCCGTAAAAAAGCCTGTTTTAAACAATTAATGTGGTCTCCTCAGAACTTTCCTGCATATTTTATAAGCAATGCACTTGTATTTTATTAACTGCATGCCGTTGGTGATAAATAGCTGTAAAAAGGCCTGCTAAAGATCTTGAAGTGTTTTTTTTTGCAATTACATGCTGACTGTGATTATTGTACAAATATCAGTAATGAAATGGTTAGTAATAACACAAGTAAATTATTTATTTTGGATGACCTTAATCGGAAAACCAGTAACTCACACAGAACCACAATTGTAGTTGCAAAATTCCCATACAAATGCAATTTTGCATTATCACATTTACAAGCATTCAAAAGTACAGATCATCAGATGATCAGCCACTTCATAAATTTGGTTTCAAATTTAATAAACATCTGCACCTCATTTCATTTATCTGATTCTCTTTGTTTTATAGTCAAATTGTTCTTGAATTCTAATTCTAAAATTGCATATTTTGAATTCTGGGAGATTTAAAATGTGAATATTCATAAAAATTTTAAGCTCAATATGTTAAATCATTACAATACATTCTTTTCCTATACGAGAAAATAAAAGTCTATTAAAATATGGCAAAATAAGCCAGGTCTTTTAGAATTAATACTGGAAGAACAAAACAGACTGAAATAGTAGTCACAACAATGAATACATTATTGTAAAATACCTTTAAAAATTTAATTAAATTTAGACAAAAAAAATTGTGGAAACTAAAAATGTGTCATATAAAAGTTTTTAATTTTAAAATGGTGTAAAAATTTTTGTGGTTAATATTTTTTGAAGTAATTCTGGATAAACAACAAAATCTAGGTTAATTAAAGTTTTGAAAAAATTTCTTCAAGGTACACATCCTTTATTCCAAGTATGTGCTAAATTTGCCAAGTATGTGCTAAATATGTTCTAAGTTCTTTGCTGTAAGTCAGATAGTCTGGCCTGTAGGTCACCAACACATATAATTCTATTACTAGTCATAGAGATATAAATTTATACTTATTTATTATTAATTTATTAAAAATTAGGCATGTTACTTATTAAAAGAAATATAAAAAAATCATAAAAAAAAGGGCTGTTATTAAATTTTCGAAATTTTTTTATCTTCCATTGTTTTTGAAGGATTTTATACATTTTTCTCCTGAAAATATGCATACTCTTACATGTTTTTTAACCAGAAATTTACAAATATTTAGTTAAAATATGCTGTTTTTATGATTGTCGTATTATTTTGATGTGAATAATTTATTCTAAGATTTTAAAACGGAAATATACTCATTAACGATCATTTTAAAAATTTAATTTTATTTAAGTAATGTAACAAAGGATTAATTGGAATTTTTATTTTTTATTGTTCTTGATAGAATTTGAAAATGATTTTATTAACTTTTTTTCTTTTTTCTTGATGCAGTTTCAAATGGAGGAACAAAGACCTGCTGAACAGAAGAAATCACTTCTCCAACAGTTACTTTCAGAGCCTCCATGAAGTCTAACCTTAACTTTTGACAAACTCTTTTTAGAATGAGACAAAAAAAAAATATCTTCAAAAAACTTTTAATTTTGATTATACTTTTGTTTTCACAATGTGAAAGAAACAGCAAAAATAGCATGGAAAAAAACTGGTTTCCCTTTTCTAGCCAGCCCTGTTCTTGGAGCCCAAATCATCTCTTTGCTTCTTTTTTGTTTTTTGGTCAAGTCGAATTTCGAAACAACTCCTCTTGTTATATTGTACCATCATCCACTTCTCAGGAACAGAGCATAAGTGCTCGAATGCTCTTATTTTCTTAACCATTAGATGATTGGGAAACTCAGTGGAATTAAGTCATCTTTTGAAAAGAAAAAATTAAAAAACACTACCAGCTTTAACTAACAAGGAAATAGTGTACATATTGCATATATATTGTATACTCTATGTATACACATCATCGTAAGCTAACAGTTGCATAGTTTTGCAACTCCTAGGACTATGCTGTTTATGGGCTACATTCTGCATTGAACTTGCCTGAATTTGTACAGCATGTTTGTGTTTGTATGCATGTTTGTCATGTACATATATATATATATAAAATAAATCTATATATATATACACACACATAAATAGAGAATATTGTATTTGCATAGTTATATTCATTATGGACTCTGCATGTTCAAAGAAAACAAAGCATACCTAAGTGTATAATTTGTTTTAGCGTGATTTGGCTTATGTTCTGCGAGCTGGAAGACTATGGCATGAAAAAAAAATACAATGTGATCTAGTTTGTATTTGTCGTTTTGTACTAAGATTTTTAGCCTAAAAAAATTATTTTAAAAGTGTAGTTATTGTGTAGAGTGTGAATTGTATTTTACATTATACATATAAAATATAAAGATGTATTAAATTTTGCTTGTATAGAATTGTTAAAAATTATTAACATATTTTTGTATGGGATAGAATTATTTCTTTGGCTGAGAATATTTGAAAGTGTTATCCTTGTTTTGAAAATTGTCGTAAAGGATTTTATTTAAGAATAGAAATGCTACCCATTTTTTTTAATTTAAGAATTTAATGGGCTTTATGATACGAAGCAATACATTCCAACAAAGTTTTTGTTTTCTCTTTCTGTTTGAGATCATGGCGAAAACAAAACATGAAATTACAATCTTTACTGAAAGTAGGTCAAGCCAAATTATTTTTGAAAGGAATCCATGTGATAAGTTTATATTATTGAGGCTTTATAGTCAGACTTTAGTGATTTCTCCCGGTAACTGTATATCTTTCTAACTATTGTGATGCATAATGATGTACAAAAGGGAATTGTTTGTTAAAAGAGAGATTAGATTGTGAAAAATATACTATTTTATGAAGTTCTGAAAACTGAAATAGTTTAGATGTTAAAAAGTTTATAACTTTTCAGAATAGATCTAGAAATTTGCAGATGTAGTCTTGTGCCTTGAACGAGTGATTAAATTTACTGATTTTCTCCCCATTTACTGAGTTTAAATCTGAATCAGAAATTTGTGAGTTTGGTTTTGGTTTGAAATTGATCGAACAGACTTATTATAACATATGTAATCATTTTTCATAACAAAATTTTGAGATCGAGTAACATTGTTAATTATTTTAAATGTTAATAGTTTTTATTTGCTGATGATTCAGTGAAATCTTCTAGTATTGCTTGCTTGATTCATCATTTTTATCTTCTAAATTAAAAGTCAATTTTTTTTGTTAATTTTAATATATTTGTGTTTATAAAAATTTCTACTAAATATTAATTTTATTTTACACAATCTACTGACATGAACTAAAAAGAAATCACTTTATCTTCATTATAATATTTTTCTTATTTGAATATCTTAACTCTTTTGTATTTACATTGGAGAGATGCTTTATTTAAAATTAAAAATGTAATTGAGATTCTTATCATTTAAATTATTTTCTTGGATTCACATTTAAAATTAATTAACATGTTACTTGTCCTTTGATAATTAGTTTAATATCATACTTGTTTCTTAACAAATATATAATAATCAGATCATAATTATATAAATTTTATTGTGATTGGAAAATATTTATGTTTATATATATGTATGTGAAGCTAGTCTGAAAAATTTTAATTTATATCTATGATATCTATTTAAAGAAATTTAAATTGATGTGCATGAAAACTTTATTTTTATTGATTATTGTTTATTATATTGTGTACAATTTTTCCTATTATTTCCATGTGCTTTTCTGAAAATTTTTTTTATTATCTTTTGTCTTTCAGAATAAATGAATACAATTTCTTAACAAATTATGGTATGGTTTAAAGTATCTGATTAAAGAGTGATGTAGTTATCTCAAGAATGTAAGAACTGCATTATTATGTATTTATTTTTAATGACAGTAACATTTTCAATGTAAAACTGGCCTTTTATAACTATTTTACTGTAGTAAAAGTGCCTAAGATTTGTAACCTGTTTAGCATGGGGGTTTGCTAAGTATTTAAAATTGATTTCAAAAATTTGCATTGGAAAAAGAAACTATATAGATATTTGGAATAAATATTTGTATTAGTTCAAGGAAAAAGTAAAATATTTTAATGCATATGACTAATCACTTTTCATTCTAAAATAATTTTGAATCTTTTAAATGGTTCTGACTGGATCATATCTAAATTGATTATAATGTTTATACAACAACAACAAAAACCATGATTAACTCAATGTGGAGTTAATGTTTTATTTTTAATGAGATTATCTGGCAACATTTTTAAACTTTGAAACTGACAAAAATAATAAACTATACAGTTTTTAATGGTTCTGATTGATTTATACCTAAACTGATTATACTACTTACATAACTGAAAAAATTAATGTTATTTTAATATGTTTCTTAAAATTTCAAATTGTCATTAAAAATATTAAATTTTATGTTTACTCAAAAATCTAAATTCAGCATGGCAAATCGTGGCAATGCGAGTTTATTTAAGTAATCAATCATTTAAGAACTATAAAAATAAGAAAGAATGAGCATTTGAATCATGTTATTTTGGTAAACTATAGTGTTTCTGCTTATAGTAAAGTTTTATTGAACCTGAGATATTATAATGCATCTGCTTCATTTTTTTCTTTGAGAGAAACGATTTTTAAAATGTGAAATATATATTTAAATTAATCTTCATATATATACAATTATTTTTCATGCTTTAATATTATATATATATGTATATAAATGTACTACTAGTTTTCAAATGGATTGTTTCATAATTATAAAAACTGTTCCCCTTTAAAATGTAGAATGTGTATCCATCTTTCTCAATGGACAGTTATACTTCCCTTCTTTTCTCTGTTGTTCTAATCTATCATTAACCATTTCCAAAATATTTAAGACGCACTTGTTACGATGTGACAATTTATTCTTTAAGTTCCTAAAAAACCTATGAATAACTTGTTGTTATTAGAGCTCCTTTCATTATTTCTTCTTGTTTATAATATTGGATCTGAAAAAAATATAATGTATTGCTTTTAAAAGTTAAATGTACAATTCACGTGGACATTTTTTATTACAGTTATTATTCATCCTTCGCATATTTGTGTGGATATGTTAATAATACTCTTGTTGAATCAAAGTCTTTGTTATATATTTGATCTGTTTAACCAAATAGGGCTCAAGACCTAACAAAATATCTAATTTTCCAAATATTTATAGATAATAAATTTCAATTTATTAAGAATGTTGATTGTCATCCTAAAATTTAGGAAGATTGTTAATCTGAGGACATACATTAATTGTTATCTGGTAAAAGTGTTTGAATAGTTAAATGCTAAATTTTTGAAATTTCTTGCTCATACCAATCAATCAATGTTAGAATTTGTTTTCTTTGTTTTAAACACCTTTTATTTATTTTGTAAAGAAAATGACTTTGACATTTTCTTTTGAATATCTTATTAGCTTTCTAATATTTAACTTATAAAAGCTATAAACAGTAATCTGCAAATTAGGTATCAAATACAGCATTTTCTTAATGTTCTTATAATTTTGACACCTTTAAATTATTCAGTATCTTTTTTTTTTTTGTGGAAAATATTAAAAAAAGTGAATGATCTATTGAAACCAATATTTATCTCATCAATATTTTTTTTAATTGATTGATGGAGCAAGTACAAAATATGTATTTTGATATTCTATATTAAAAAGTGTTTAAAATGGATCAAAATATTGATATTTTAAAACTACAAAGTCATTCAAAACTCATTTCATTATTGTCTTCAATGATTTGGTAGGTTAAAGAATTTGTATTTTCACAATCTTCACCTGGTTATTTTTTTAAAAGTTGCCCCACTTTTGAAAAATCTAATATAATTGAAAGGAAATGAAAGCCCCCCCCCCAACCCCCATTTTATCAAATACTTTTCCTTTAGAAAATAATATATCAATCCTTAAATTTTTATAATATTGAAAATTTTACTGATTAATAAATTTAATATTACAAGGTTGCATTTTTAGAAGAATCAAAGGTTTTCTTTTAATCACTTGTGGAAACAGATAGAGATCATTAGCAATTGTTTTATATAACAGTGCATATGGAATTGAAGCGAATTATTTTGAAGCCTTGTTCTTGTATACAATAGTGCTTTCTATTTTGCATGCTGTTTGTTTAATGTTAATTTTCGTATTTGATAGTAGCTTTAGGTGGATGAATGAAATAAAAATGACCACAAAAATATGTCCAAGTGATATGACTAATGGTCCAAAATATGAATACCAATATTGCCAAAACATAGCTTATTGTGCACTTTTAATAGCCATGCATGATGCATTATATTTCAGAAGAATATTTTTATAATAGATTATCACATTAACATTTTAGGTTGGTTGCATTCTATGCATTGTATGCTAGTTGAACTTAAGTCAAGAATTTTTAGTATGGAAGATTTCCCGTTTGTATTAGCAGAATGCATGCAACTGCTGAAAGGGAAATCTTTCAACAATTGATCTTTGATAACTTGTAGTTGTAAAAAAGTGAAGTATTGCTCATAGAATTTAGTTTGAAAAAAATAACAACATATATTTATATTTAAAGAAAAATACATATAGAGTTAGAGGTTAATATTAAGAAAAAATGGGTTGTGAAATTAGTGTGGTGCCTTGATGAAAAAGAATCCCGATAGAACCCTATTTAGAAAACTCAGTTTTTCTTTAGGAACAAAGAAAAGTATTCAAATTCCCGTGATGATCGACTGTTATCAAAAATCAGTTTACGAATCATTTGTGATAATATCCATGTGTAAAGTTAAGTTGAGGCTTGCCATTGTTCATCATAGTAATAATATTGGTTGGAAAAATAACTGTGATTATTACTTGATAATAATTACCTTCATATAAAATATATGTACCTAAAAATTTGATTGAATGTTAAATCTGTTGTTCCTACATCAGCATTGCAATTAATGTGAATATTAATTAAAAATTTATTATAATCTCTTCCCTAGTTGCCCTCAGTTTTCTCATTCCCAGCCATACCATAATGGAAAAAAAATCGATTCTTAAATTGTAAAAAAATGTAATATTTTTGTAAATTATTTTATTGTGATAGGAAACTTGAAAAATTATTATTTTTGAAGACTATAATCATTCTTGTAAATTTTTTTCTCACTTCCATTGATTGTTGTCATCTGTGTAGTATCTTTAGTACAGAATTACAAACGACAAGCACCAAGTTAGAATCCGCACCCTCAAATTATATTGTTATTGGACCTGTATGTTACTACTTTACATGCACACGTACAGAACTGATTGTAGATCTGTTTGACTTTTTTATTTTCCAGAGGATACCAGCGGCTAAATTATTTTGTCATTATTATCATGAGAGTAATGTTTAAAAAAAAATTGCAGTGTTTGTTTTCTTGGGAATGTGACAGTTGCAAGGGAAAATTTTTTGAACATACACCAATTGTTTCATTGAAAATGCTTTTTGTATAGTTTGACTTCATCATTCATTTAATCCTTTTCTCAGATTAACTGTGAATTAATAAAATGGGTTTATATACTGTTTTTTATGTGTGTGTGTCACTTATTTATTGTGCTTTGATTTTTTCCTCTGTCAATGTACATTTCTGAATAGATTTAGGCAGTGTGTTGCATGTTTTTTATTAGCCAATTTTATTTATATACTACAACGGGAGTTATTTACATTCTATCAAAATTTTAAAATTAATATTTCAGATTTTTGTCCTCCCAATGGCAAAGGTAATATATAATGCAGAAACATAACATACATTGTGTTCTTAAGGATTTCTGTGTATTTTTCCTATTTAAAATTTAATAAAACTCATTCTATCAAAATTTTAAAATTAAATCTTTTAATATTTCAGATTTTTGTCCTCCCGATGGCAAATATAATATATAATGCAGAAACGTAACGTACATTGTGTTCTTAAGGATTTCTATGTATTTTCCTATTTAAAATTTAATAAAATTTGATTATTTAAAGTAATTTTTTAAAAATATTTTTGAATTAATACAAGTTTTTAGTAAAAAATTATTAGCTAATTAGTGATTAATTTTTAATTGAACTGTAAATTTAATTTCAAATTATTTGTCCGCCTTTATTATTCTCTGTCATAATGATATAAGTTTAAATTTTAAAGATCTCTATTTCTAAGGATCTTTTTTTTATAATTTTTTCCATCAGACTTTGTGAGTTTGATACTAAATATGTCCTACAGTAATCATAGCATCACAAAGTTGGCAAAATACAGCAGGATAATTTTAACTAATTTTTTTATCATTAATTGTCTATTTTCTTCTAAAATCTAGGATTCAAGAAAAATATTTCAGCAGTTTCAAAACTTTCCACAATTCTAGCATCTTCGATGCTGTTCTTTGTATAATTTCTTTCTTTCAAAACGTAGTGGAAGGAAAGAGAATTCGCTTGGAGCAACCATAGCATCACAAAATTAGCAAGTAACGAACATTAAGTTTATAATGTATGTGAACTGCATTATTCGTCTTGATTGTTATTAAGCTGTTGAAGATACCTCAAACTAGTTAATAGCTTTAATTTTTTGCATACTATAAGAGAAAGTATTGTAACTGTCAAAAAATTCGAACTCAAAATTTTGACAAATCTCCACTATTTAGACCACCCTGAGTTCGAAAAATATATTTTTGGAAAATGTTCGTCTGTCTGTCTGTGACAAAGATAATTAAAAAAAAAAATAAAAAAGCTTTGAGCTGGCCGGTTGAAAAATAATATATGATTTAATACACCAAATTTGCTGATTTCTAACAAATTTTAAATAAAAATCTGTTCAGAAGAAGTCTGACTGTTCGATTATAAGTCAACACTATGACTCATATAAGATTCGGTTAGATGTAGATAAGATTCAGTATGCAGATTTATCATCTATAGTATCAAACCTGTCAAAGTTTGAGACAATTTTCTGAGTTTATACTTTTAGAAACGCAATAACTTAAATATATGAAATCTGTTTTGGGATTTTGTGACTACAATTGTAGTTTAGTGAAAAACTTTCTTTCAATTGGTTTAGCAAAATGTGTCTAAGGCACAAATTTGATTTTCAGATACTATTGTCGGTCTGTCGGGGATTAATCGCCAAATAACTCTCCAAGGATGATTCAGTAAATTTCCGATAGATTCAGTAAAAATACTGCATTCACGTCAAAAAATGTTTCGTAACTATTGTGCACCAATGCCATGCAAGGCATTCTCTAGCATGACCAGCTTATTAGAGAGTTTGCGAGAAAGTGTTTTGGAGACCGTTCCCGCTGATTTAAAATGCTTTCATTTTCGAAAACACTTTTGAAATACTAGTTAAATATAACGACGCTTACCTTTTGAATAGCCGTAAAGATTAAAATAATAATTATTATTTTTAAAGGGAACATTGAAGTACTGATATATTTTTACTTTCTCCTAAAAGTTATATTTTTTTTAAGATAAAGTATTGTCATCTACAAGAAATTAGGACTAAAGATTTTGACCATCACCACGTCTGTAGTCATAAAACACGTTTTTACTTTCACGAGTAAAAGTACAGAGAAAGTATAGTAAAAAAATTCACACTCGAGATTTTGAAGATTCTCTATGTTTTAGACCTTCCTGAGTTTGAAAAGCACATTGGCATTGTCTGTCACAAAGTTAACTCGAGAAAGATTGAGGCATTGTAATGAAATGAGTGATTGAATGAAATTTAGCATATAATCTTTATATCAAATCTATCTTTTCTATCAAATTTTAAGCAAAATCTATTCAGAAGTTTGGGTGTTCCAATATAATTTAACACGATAGCTACAAAACAAAAGATGGAGCAGCTCCAGTATACGACCTAGTGGCGCCAATTTTTTCGCCAAGAAGTCGCCAATAATGCTTGTTTAGGATGTTGCGATTCTTAACCGGAAGTTTTGAAGCCACGTTAGGCTTATTTCTAAGACTGACAAAATGCACTAGACTATAAGTCGGGGGGTGGCGATGCCCCCCTTTTTACTTTAAATAATTCAGATAAATGTTGTGATTATTGACTAATTTTTAAAGCCATGTTAGGGCTTAATCCTAGGACTGACAAAATACACGAGCGTAAGTCGGGGGGAGGGGAGGTATTGAAATATTTATGATAAAGATCCAAATGAAACGACTTGTTTAATTATAAGTATAATGAAGCATGATGAAATGCTCACTTGCTTTTAAG
>JAPMOR010003707.1:0-11324 GCA_026543865.1 Argiope aurantia | reverse complement strand
TATATATATATATATGTAATGAGTAAATAAAAATTATGAAAGTGTGATTTTGTTTGTATTCCTTTAATGATTTCTACAAATTAAAATGAAATTATTTATTCATAAGTTGCATAGATTTAAAAAAAAGGTATCCATACCTTTTATATTTCATAATTTTAAATTGTAAACATAATTTAATATATACTAATTTGAGTTTCATGTCCTTTTCCTCTGAGCAAACTGAAAACATCAAAGTCTCAATATTTATAAAAGTATTTATATAAGAAAAAAATATATAATAATTTTATTAGTAAGCTTTAGAATATTAACTTATCTAAGAGTAATAATTATTTTTAAAAAGAACTAACTGGGGGAACTATATTCATAAGATTCAGCATTCAATACTATTTAAATAATATGTAAAAAAGAACATATGTAATTTTTCAAAAACATTGCCATAGTCATTTGTCAAAATGTATCCTGAGGATAAAAGGGGGGGGGGGGGATATGGGAAAGGAAAGAATAAAGCGGCACCAAACGAATTGAAAAGCGATGTTAATTGATTATGCAAAAACAATAATTCCATTGAAGATACTAATTAAAATTTTAATATAAGAAATAAAATTATATAACTAAGAAAATTTGGAAAAAATAATTCAAATTAATATCTTTAAAAAAAAATCGGAAGTTTTTAATAATTGATCGGCTAGCGTAAAATTTACTAAGCAATGGTTTCGTCAACGTTATCGGCAGACATCACGACATGTGCAGAACGGTTGAAAATTGAACAGAAGTGGTTTGTTTGGTACCTGACACATGAGCGGGAATTGACCCCATTGACCTGCTCTCGGCGTGCTCTTAGAACATAACATAACGCCATCCTGTGCCCCCGGTGCCTATAACACTAAGTTATCTAACCAGTTGGATAAGCACAAGATGGAAGGAAGGAAAAAAAAAAAAGAAGAAGAAAAAAAAATTGTTGGTATAAATAAAGAGACGACAGACCATCCGGGGTTCTCCAGAGAATCCCATCGGTGTCAAATCCTATGCGACTGTAAATTTTTGGGGAAGTAATAACTGGATGGAGGAGACAAGAATACTGAAACAAATGGTCACTATGGGTTGAACTTACAGGGAAACGAAATTACCTACTGAAAAAAAATTGATAAGTTACATTGAGAACATCTGTATGACATGTATAAGCATATAAATAATCACTGAAGAGTCAGAAATCTGTAACGTCCGTCTGAGTCTTGTGGTTTTGGTTTCCTTCGTGAGAAGTGCACTTTTGAAGGACTTTTGAAGTTATAATTTCGGCTGATTTTGACAAGAGGCATTCTGGTCTCAGCTATTGTGTAGTCTTGAAAAGGTCTTGGTATTTATGAATATGGTTTACTATGGAGTGGATCTTTCCGCGTGATAGGGTATTCGATGCAACTCTCCTGTACCATTCTTCCTCCAGATTTGTTTCTGGCTTTCTCATGTGCCATGAGACAGTCAGTAGGCATTCGGTGGCATAGTGAATTGGGGATCCTATTTCCCCACAGCTACAGTAAGGAGAGTTGGCCAGATGGAATCTGTGTAGGTATGTCGGGAATGGGCCATGTCCAGTGAAGAAAAGGACATCCGCTCTGTTCCAGTTGGCCGCGTAGAGAGAAACTTTCGATATTATTTTGAATGTGGAGCGGCCTGTTTCGCCTTCTTCCCATTCCTTTTGCCATTTTGTCATCATATCGGTTTGGAGGATTTTCTTCAGATGACATCTTGGGAGCTTCATTATATTCTGATCTTGATTAGCAATAGCCGCTGTTTTGGCTAGTTTGTCCGCCGCTTCATTCCCTTCATATCCTACATGTGCCTTGATCCATGATATTTTAATGTGAGGATTTGCAAGAAGAAGTGAAAATGTATCTCTTGCTAATTGGCTATTAGATTTTGGAGAACTTGAGGCTTGTATACTTGCTTTATTGTCGACGTAAATAGTAACTGGATCTGATGTAGGAAGAGAGGTTGCGTATTTGACTGCTCTATTGAGTGCTAGTAATTCCGCTTGGAAGACCGTATTTTCTTTCAATAGGCTGGTTGACCATTGGTGTATAGTCACTGCATCCTGTACGACACAAAATGCAGCCCCAACTCCTGCTGAGGATTTTGATCCATCGGTATAGATCCCGAGTACTAAATTCTGAGACCCTCCGTCTTCCAAAGAAATTTGATGTGGTTGGAGATGTTTGGAAGGATGTGACGTCCAGCCCGTAGCTCTGTGTTCATACTCGTATGGGTTGATATGTGGCATATCATGTAGGATTCCACGAAGTCTGTACAGTTCAGTTATTCTTGCCATCATCTGAAGCTGCAGATGAAGTGGTGGCAAGCCGATGATAACCTGAAGTGCTGCAGTAGGCGTGGTCTTGTATGCTCCTGTAATTGCTAACAGGAAGCCTCTTTGGATGGAAGAGAGCTTTCTTGCTAATCTAACCGTTGGGTGGAGGCACCAAACTCCAGCTCCGTGTGCAAGCATCCTTTCAATAACTGTCTTATACAAAAATTTTCTGTGTCGAAGTGTTATTCCCCAGGATTTGCCAGCTATTTTGAGAAAATTGAATTGTTGTTGTTGCGCTTTCAATGCTAAATGCTTGAGATGGGTATTCCAATTCAATTTATCATCAATATGGACACCTAGGTATTTAATGGCGTGTGTCTGCTTTATTCTTTCTCCCTGCCAATAGATTCTGGGTCCTGCTACCCATTTACTAAACAGAATAAAGTTTGATTTCTCCGTGGACACTTCTAGATTGTTTATGTCAGCCCAGGATACGAATTGTGCTATTGATTCTTGGGTATTTTGTCTTAGATTTTCTTTTGTTTTGGCTTTAATTACCAAAACAAAATCATCGGCGAATGCTTGGATAGTTGTATGGGCAGGCCAGGTTTTACTAAGCAGATCGTTCGCCACCAAGTTCCACAGAGCTGGACCACTACACGATCCTTGGGGGCAGCCTTGCTTCTGTTCTCTTATGGCCCAGCCTTCTTGTGTGTTGAGGATTATTTTTCTGGCATGTAGCAAGTTTTCAAAGATGTTTCTTAAATTTTGGGGACATTGGAGTTTATCTAGATATTTAACTATTGAATGGTGTTGGATATTATCAAATGCCCCTTTGATGTCCACTGAAAGAACCAAAATATTGTCTTTTTCCCTTTTTCCATCATAAATTTTTTCTACAAGCTTTTTAAGAGCAGCATCTATAGATTTTCCTTCACGGAATCCAAACTGGTTATTGTTGATGAGTTTATTTGTTTCTAGAAAATAAATAAGACGCTGTGTGAGTAATTTTTCTAGAACTTTTCCTATAGTGGGCAAGAGAGCTATTGGTCTGTACGACGTGGCTAGTTTAGGGTCTCTTTCAGTTTTTTTGAAATAGGATGATATTGCTTATTTTAAATGGATCCGGAAATTTTTCTAGTGAAAGACATTTATTAAAATATTCTTTGAAGAGGGTCGGGAAATTTTTGTTTATTGCTTTTAGAATGAGATTATCAATTCCGTCATATCCTGGTGCTTTTCCGTGAGGGAGATTATCAATGACCTGTGCTATTTCTTTTTCAGTGAAAGAGCAATCATTAGGAGTGGTGGTGATTTCATGTGTTAAAGATGGAGTTGAATTTGGGAATGGAAAAATTTGTTCTAATATATCCTGAGCTATTTTCTGGTGTCCTCCTTCTGGATTGATATTGTGTAAGACTGTTAGTTGAGATGGATGAATTGTTTTCCTAAAGGCAGCTTTAAAATGTTTCCCATATGGATTTGCAGCTTCAGTGCAAAGATCTTTCCAACCAACGCTTTTGGCTCTCTTGACTTTCTTCATATATTTTTTGGCTTCTGTCTTCCACTGCAAATATTTTTCTGACCTTTCCTCCGAGCTTGATCTTTGGGCCCTTCGCCTCAAAGCCTTAATTCTTTTCTTTTCTATTTCTAATTTATCTGTCCACCAAGTTGGGTTTTCAGTCAATGGCTGTTTCTTTATTTTATATGTTTTATTGCAGGCTTGAATTATTGTTGCTTGAAGAAGGGAGGTAAATTCATTTAATTCTTGTTGGGTATTGCAGTTCTTGATTATGTTAATTAGTTCTTCGACATGATACTGAAGCTGTTTCTGGAATTTGTTATGGTTTCCATGGAGGGTTTTAAACCTATTGAAGATGTGGCTAGTAATTATTGTTCTTACTGTTATCTGAATAAATTGGTGATCACTAAACGATGGTTCTTCGAGAACTTCCCAAGAGGCTACCTTTGTGATCATTTCCTGTGAACAGAATGTCAAATCGGGCCAACCCACATCTGTATTTCTTGTGAAGGTAGGTGGGGCATCTGACGAATTGTTGATAAAAAGGTTATTTGCCAATAGGAAATCCATTATTGCAACACCCCTGCTGTTGGTGCGATGATATCCCCAAAGAGGATTGTGACCATTCAGATCGGCTCCTACAAGGAAGTTTTCATTTGGTAGCATTCTCATAATATCCTGGATCTCTTGTAAAGTTTCATTGATATCCGCTATTGGAGATGAATAAGCCGAAATGAGTGTTATAGTTTTGTTGTCAGTGTGGAGTTTGACTGCTATGGTATTTTCCAATTTAGCTACTGTAATTGCTTTATAGATGGTTTGGGGAATAAAAATTGCAGCTTTATTTGATGTGGATGTGAAGATATTCCAAGACATAGGCAAACCTTGTATTTTGTTGTTGTACACATATGGCTCTTGTACCAAGAGAATGTCCGCTTTCAATTTTACCACAGCAGGGTGGAGGTGGGTAGTTGCTGCTTTAGTTCTGCCGAGGTTAATTTGGAGAATATTTAAATTTTTATTGCTAGAGAAGGACGAATTCAGAGTGATATTAGTTGTCATTAATAATCTCTGGTCCGTTTAAATGCTGCTAGCGCTTTTTGGTAGCAGGGGCATCGTGGATCTATGGCCATATGGTAGATGTGCAGGTTAGTTCCGTTGAGTCTGTTCGACTCTAAGCAGTTTATACAGAAGTGCTCATTAGACATGCACTTCCAGGTGTGGTGTCGTCCGCTGCAGCGACCGCAAAATGGAATATCATTTTTGCATTGGCCCGAGTTGGCTGTATGGGTGAAAGCCTGGCAGGTTGAGCACCGCTTGACATGATGAAATTCCCTCAGATGAAACATTTCCCAATTAATAGCAATCCTTCTCAAGTTTTTTAGACGATGAAATGCCTCACTAGGAGCTTCGAGGATGAGGTGGGAGGTGTCTTCTGTTCTGCCTCTCATTTTAAAGCGAAATTTTAGATGGTCAGGATTTTCCGTATGTGCACGAATTGCCCTTTGAACATCTTCCATTGGTATGTTGTTGGGTACATTATATATTATAATGCTAGGATGCCTCATTCCAGGTCTTTTAGTTGTTGTATTTTTAGCAATAACTTCTTTTTCTTTTAGGGTTTCTGTAAACTTCTGCAGGTCTTCTTCCCTCTTGCATGTGATAGCCAGTCCTCCTTTCTGGATTCGTCTAACTGATTTAATTTTGACAGTAGTTTCTGACTGTTGGAGTTCCTTTTTCAGGAGGTCCTGTACGCTTGTATTCGGCTTTTCTTCTTTTGGGTATATAAGAATTGTGGCCGTGCTTTTAGGTCTTTTCCTTGCAATTTCTGCATATGATGGGCCTTTTTGGTGTTTGTTTACTGGCTGGTACGATTGAATTTCTGTGAACTGTTCAACATCATCAGTTTGAGCAGATGCTTCCACTTCTGGTTTTTTGTTTGATATTCTAAAATCCAATACATCCAGAATGCTGTTGGCTGCCTGTAGTAGAGAGGTTGTTAAGTATTTCTGGACTTTGTTCCCCTTTTTGCGTTTTTGCTCACTATTGACTACTTCTCTCAGTTTATGAAGTAGTTCCTTGGTCAACATACGTTCATACGTTTGTGGTAGAACAAACTGGGACCCAACCGATGATTGTGACGAAATCGAGTTGTTTCTTAGTCTCATAGAGAGGGGGAAGTTTCCACTCTCTTCTTTGTTGGAGCAGGTTTGCATTGAGTCTATAATAATTTCTGGCATTTCAATACTGTTTAGAATTTATAAGCAGATGAATATAAAAATATAATAAACAATGATTTTACAGGCTGTAGGGGAAGATATTCCCCTGTACTCGATCCACCGCCCTCTATGCCGTGCAAGCTTAGAAATGTTTTTATCTTGATTAAATAATAACAATAATAATAAAAACTTATTAAAAATCATATACACACACACATTGAAAACCTAATGTTATTGACGGGATTGGCCAAAAGGGGTCAAGTTGAAGATATACCACTGGTTAGATTCATCAATTCAAACACTATGTATACATCATCATTCTATACTAATACCTAAGCGCCAAATAGAGAAACATCAAGATAAGCATGGCAAGAACTATTCTTCATAAAAGTAACTAGAAAGTAGCAAATACAAAATCGAAAGAGTTTTCCGCTATAAAACCAGAAATAAACATAAAGTGATAGACAGGTTCTACATTTGCTAAATAAGGAGATGAGAGTCTCCATTCTTGAAGTTCAAACTAACAGCACCACAATAAACAGTTCACGGATTTGCATCAAGAAATAAAAGTAACTTGCCTTCAAAATGAAAGTGGTAAAAGGAATGTAATTATGCAACATTATTCCCTTGAATGGTAAAGTGGTATTATTTTGACTCCGATTCTCTCAGTTGAATTAAGGCCTTTTCATTTCTATGGAGAGAGAAAAGGACAACATTTTCCTATCTATGGCCTTGTTTTCAAAGATCAAAAAACAAATAAATAAATAAAATAAATTTTAATAAACGAATTTCTCAAAAATTTAAATTTATGTACAGTATTCTTACTATTTATTTTTTTTTTCTCGTTCAAATCAATAGAAAAGCTAATTCATAGAAAAAAAAATTTAAATAAATGCTTTTTCATAACAATTTTTCTTATTTTGAAAATTAATTTTTTTTGCATTCCGAAAATTTATAAAATTAACTCTTAATTCTTTCTTTAATCTTTTGAAAGAATCCAGCAAGAGAAAATAAGTCATTCATTTGACAGTCCCCTCCCCTTCCTCGGAAGACGCTTTTAATAATAATTTGCTTTTCAACTTACACCCCTCGTTTACAGTAGAAACCAGATCGAAACCGGTCTTCCAGAATAAAAAATATTCGACTGGATTGAACGAAGTTAGCAATGAGAGAGTGAAAATATATTTTGAAAATAACATTTATTTAAGTATTATTTAAAGCATTGGCAGACAGACTGCAAGACAGGCGACATGCTTCAATCCGTAGAAAGTAAAGTATCCTACTAACGCCATCTGTAGAGCCATTCTATGATAAATTTTTTTGTAAGTATCTTGTTCTTAATTTCTGAAAGAAATGTTCTTCAAATAAGAAATCAGATCCTGTTTGGTTTCTTACAAATGGATTATTTAACTCAAATTTATCCTTCTTGAACACGTTCGAATCTTTTGAATACGCTTCATCAGAGTTTTGCTTTAAAAAAGAGCATTTAACCGCAAGAATAAACTGAAATCACGTAAAGAATAAATGAAGAAAAATTGAAATCTACTATCTTAAATTTCACGCTATAATATAAGAACAATTTATTATTTTTAAGTCATTGTTTACCTTCATTAATCTAAGTCATTAACCAGTTTAAATCGGTTTGAAACAATCACATAACTATCAGATTACGCATTTGCAGATATTTAGAAAATGATGTTTTTTTTTTGTTTTTTTTTATTCATTTCAAAATTGTTTGAACCCCAAAACTTTTTCTCTATGCCAGAATTTTACATAACTTTCTATACTTCTTCTCATTGTTTCACGTGCATTCCCATTTTCTTCTCTTTGCTTCATCGGGCAATTAACTCTAACGAACCAGCCATTATTGGACAGACAGCAGAATCGGATTCATGGGTGATATTCGAGCCAAATTGTAACTTTTTGTTAGCAATAACTTCTTTATCATATTATAATATCCCTAAAAACGAAAGGTCGATGCCTCAAAAAGCGATGAATCGCCAAATTTGTGCTCGTGCATTTTATGGCTTCATAAACTTTAAACCAAAACAAGATAATGTTCTAAAATGGAAAAAAAAAAAAGCCCAAACTTTGGAGTTTTGAAAGTCTATCACGTCGTGTACATTAAGTACTATAAGATTAAAAATAATTATAAAAATAGAAACTGGAACTCCTTACTAAAGGGAATAATTTATAATATTTCAAAAACAGAGGGCAATTTCAACAATAAAGTTAGTATGAGATATCTTTTATCTGTAGACTAACCACATTTTATACCGGAAACCAGACATCTCAAAAAAGAAGAATATTTTCCACATCGTCTCTTGACTGCAAGAGGTTTTATCAACTTGAAACAGCGACAACTATAGGAAATATTTCATGTACTAAATATTTCAAACTCAGAAATAGTACTTTTTTTTTAAGTTTCCAGTTTTTTAAAAATATTTTCTTCTTAAGAGAATTTAGAGAAAAAGTATTATTTCAAACCTGTCATTTTGCTCCCAGCACGGTTAGTTCAATCATTAGAAAGACCGTTTTACAATCATCTCTTTTGTGTACTGATCGGATGCTAAATCAGTGATCCCACGGGATGGCGACCGTTTGGTGAGTTGGGGATGGATTTCGCGGCAAAATAAATAATACTATAATCTTCAAAATTTTGGCGATAGAGTGATAGAAGTTGAGATATGATTGATTGTTCCAGAACCTTCTCTGGCCTATTCCGGGAAATGCAAAAGGCCGAAAGTCCATGCCGAAGACATTCGTGGAAGGAGTCACGGAAATGTTTAGAGTCGCATAGCGAATCAACGGCGAGTCAGTTGGGTCTGTCCAGTGAAGCGCAGGTGTTGAGTGGCTTTCAAGCGATTGCTGAATTGAAATGGAATTGGCGAATCCTGGAGTTGAACTGGCGAATCCTGGAGTTCTTTATAGAAGCAGCATCGAGTCGTGTGAGGAGATATTAGTCGTACAGTAGTGAGTCGGCAGTTGGATACAGCTAAAGCGAGGACACAGGGGAGAAATGAAAGCGTTTGGAGAGACAGTACAGAATAGCTACGTAGATTCCATCCACCTGCTGAATTCCCTCGGGCCGCTTTGTGTGCTGTGGTTGTTACTGCTAACGAGTATTACTTGTGGGCTACTGTTTGCTGTCCTGTGCTCGTCTCGGGTCTGTTTTTGTTGTCTGTATCTCCCCGTGCTAATAAAAATCTAACTTTTTCACAGAGGCCTGTTGATTGTATTAAACTATACACCCACTACTTTCGAATCCTTTGACTTTACAGGCTTAGTGAGGAAGTTCCTTAACTGTTTTAACCTGACCAATTACACGATGAACTGTTCAAGTTATCTTAATATCTTATCATTAATAGAAATTATAATATTTTAAATTTGTTAATTGGCAACTAAGATAATAATTTTTTTTTAATTGACTTATTTGCGGTGTTTTCTCAAGCCAGTGGTAAAACTGAAGATACACCACTCGTTAAGAATAATAAACGCAAACATTGCGTATGCTTTGTTAAATAAAATCTCCGTGTCACATAGAGCATCAATATATGGAAGAAATATAATCATATTTCATAAAAGTTATTAGAAAACAAACGCGAAATAAAAGCACAAACGAATGAATCGTTTATCGTAAAACTGAAAATAAACATAAGGCGAATACCGGTTCTATGTTTGCGAAATAAGGAGACCAAAATCTCCATTCTTGATTTTCGAACAACTATCACCACTAGTGAAGCAGTTTAAGGAGTTTTCTTCAAGTAATAAGAATTGCCTATCTCGAAAAATAAAGTGGTGAAAAGAATATTTCCTCCCTGGGACGGAACTTGTGGCGTCTGAGGGAGAGAGAAAGATTGCAACAGTTTCCTATCTATGACCTTGACTCGAATGACCAATAAAATAAATAAATAAATGAAATAAATTTTAGAAGATGATTTTTTGCGAAAATTTAAATTTATGTATGAATTTTTTATTCTTTATATTTTTTCTCCTTCAAATCAATAGAGAAGCTAATTAATAGTATATAAATATTTTTAAATAATAGCTTGTTTTATAACGACATGCAATTTTTAAAAAAATTTAACTTTTATTTCAATTTTCACAGTTCATAAAATGGACTCCTAATTCTGTCTGTAATCTTTTGAAAGTAACGAACGTGAAAAAATAATTCATCACTGTCAAATGTGAACAGATGACAGCCCCTTCCTCTCCAGAAAACGCTTTTAATAATAATTTGCTTTTCAACCTGCACTCCTCTTTCATAGTAGAGGCCGGATTGAATCCGCCCTTCCTGAATGAAAAGTACGCGACTGGATTGAGCGGATTTATTAGTGAGAGAGTCAAAAGACGCTTCGAATGGATCTGTGTGTCGAATCCTGGAGTTCATTATAGGAACAGCATACATAGCAGCTCTGCTGTGTATTTGTTGCACTGTATATTCGTCTCTTGGTGTAAATAAAAGTCATTTCTTTATTACTTTATTACTGGAAAAGGTTAGAAAGGTTTTTGCTCTTATGTATCCCTCTCTTGCGATTGAATCAGGTTTGTTGAGCCGATTCGGCCACCAGTCTCACAGATCTCTCCACTGTTTGCATGCGACAAGGAAGCAACAATTCAAGATATACTCTAATATTTTTTATAATTTTTATTTATCTTCTCTACACCAAAAAGCAACTTTTCTTCTCCACTACAAATTAAAATTCAAAAGTTGATTATTTCTTTAAAAAAACTTTAAAATATAGCTAAAATTTCAATTTTATGAAACTTGAACGTCTTTGCGACACCTCAACACCTACTTAAACATTTTTCATATTTATAAGTTATTTTAGCTACACCAAAAGGTAACTTTTCCACACTATTACAAATTAAAAATCAAAAATTGATTTTTCTGTTCCACCCTTCCTCAATTACATAGTTTTCATGGGAGGGGCGGGGGAGGGGGCTTAACATTTTTTTACAGGAGTATATGAGAAAGTTTTGAGAAAAACCTTCCGCTGGTTTTCCTAGTTTTTTAGGGAAAAAAATACTTGGTAGAGTTATGTTCCTCCAGTTATTTTCTATCTACATGAAAGGAGGTTTATCACAATTCATATGGGTTTGGACGTGGAGTGATAAACGAAAATACAAAAAAAAAATTATTCTCAGAAGCTTTCTACCCTCTTTTAAAAATTCTCCACTAAAAAAAATTAAGAATAATGAAACTATTTATGTTGATATATGCACTTTTTTTTAGTATGTTTTCTCTGACACCTGCAGAGTATTTAAATTTACTTTCCTG
>JAPMOR010003683.1:0-51941 GCA_026543865.1 Argiope aurantia | reverse complement strand
ATATATATATATATATATATATATATATATATATATATTAATTTATTGAAAAGAATATTAAATTGTAGTAGCATTTATTGTTCGATCTTCTCTTACTGTTTAAATTCTTTTTTCTTCTGCAAAAAATTTAAAAATGGAAGATACGTATATATTTTAACTTATAATTTTGGAAATTATTTTTTAATACAAATTTCTTTGGGAATTAGATATATTTTTTTAATTCTTTTTCTTACTTTCATTGATGAAGAATAATCTTGTTATTAATTAGATACGTGATTCTCAGGCCTGTGATATGTGCGACTTTGCGAGACTATCCAAAGAAGGTACACCAATCCGAGCCTATAGTTTCTCCAACACTGATTAGCTTAAAATTACGAAATTTTTGTGATATTTAAAATAGTAAATATGGTGATATTAAATATAGTGATATTTAAAACTTCATAACTTGGTCAGATTTGGTTGCAGAGAGAAGCAGTTTTTTTCAAACTATCATTAAACATTAGCATGTTTGAATATTTTCCCGATTATGATTCCTTAGGGACAAATGACTTTAGAACTTTCAAAAAATTTTCAGGATCAATTATTATTGAATGAAATAAAATAAAATATTATTGGATACATAATTGAAATTCTTTTGATAGTAAAATTAAAAACTAATTTTTCTGATGAATCATGAAATTTTTATTGTACAATTCTTTGAGATATTTCATAAATTATAAACAAGCATTCTCTCGGGCATATAAGATTTGAATGCTCTATTTTTAATGCTTTTTTAGTTTCGGAAAAAAGTTTGTATATTGAAGTTTAATCCCATCTACCTTTAATTTAAAGTTCGGATTTCGCAGGAGCTGACAAAAAAAAAAATGAAAGACAGTAAGTATGTAATGCAATGAATAGAACGGCGGAAGCTTCTAAAATAGTAGGAATTATATATCAATATTTGAAGTTTAAAAATATTTTGCTTAATAAGCTGTTAAGAAACCAAACCACATAAAATATTTGATTAAAATTTTTTGCATGAATCCTGATGTACCAACTGATCGCCGAAGGCGACTAGTATATTAATAACAGATGCAGTAAATTTGTGCACCTCTGAAGAAATTATATCTTTCTTCATTTGAAACTATTTCTATTAAATTTCAGCTTCCAGAAACAAGTTACATCGAAACTGACTTTCACTTAAATAATTAATCACTGCAGTGAGTGATTATTAAATTTCACTGTAAGTTTTCTAGAAATGATTTGAAATCTATTTTCATTAATTTCCGTTTTGAAGTAATCCTCTCACAAAGAAATTGAATATAATGAAGACAAAAACATATCCTACAAATGTTTTTTAAGTTTATTTGAAAAAAAAAAAAAGAAAATTGGGAATTTTATTATTATATAAATGGAATCTTGTTTTAGAACTTTTCAACACAATCTGTAGAAACTATATTTTCTAAGATAGGATATTAATTTTTTAAAATTTGTTTAAATATAAGTTTCAAATGCTTCATTACACATCATTAGCCGCTTATTTCCAAATATTCCTTATTAGAACTCAATCTCTTTAATTTTTATTTAGAAGTTACCAGGAGTGTTGATGTTTTCCAAAATATTTATTTCACTAATTAAGATATATGATTTTGGAGATGTTATTAACAGGAGTCTATTGTTATTGCAGAAATATGAAATCTTTTTGAATATATGAAATTTTTTAAAATTTTAGCAAGGTGTAGTAAATAATTGAGTATTAGACGTATTTCTTTGTTATAGTATATACTTCATCGTCTTTTCCATGTATTCAGGATTCATATAGATTTTATCTTTAATTTAACCGAATATTAGTTTTTCCTTCGAAATTTGGTAAAGAAACGAAAATATATTGTTGCGATTGAGAAACTTCTATAAAAGTCTGTACTTTAATACTTTTTCCCATTGGAGAGTTTTCTCCAGTTGAAAAACTTATTGTTGCCTTCATTGTTCTACGAAAATAAAGACTTAATCAGTGATATAAAAAAAAATCCAAAAGCTTTTTTGCCTCTTTATGGACTCATACTGGGAGGGGATGCTCACGATGATGCACGATGATACTCATACGCTCACGATGATGACCCTTAGAACTCCCCGCCAGTGTTGCTGTCGCGGTGATCAAGTCATTCAGTTTTATCCGTGTGCTCACAGGCGGGGCGTAGTAGTCAGTGATTACCTCGTTATGGAGAAATTTGAATTATGTTTGCTTATTAATATTTAAAAATTTGAAGGTAAATTTGAATGCCATTCTTTTCGCTGCTTTTAAATACATGTACAGATTTTCCTCCTTTATGCTGGAACATTTATAATACAAAAATCCCTGTTTAAATCAAACATTAAAAACCTTATATATATCCACATTATAAAGAATTTCATTTGTGTTCTCCCACTTAAACTTTTATTTGTTAAACACATCTTCAACATCATTTTTTAAATCGTCATTCTATTTCATTGAAACCTATAATCAGAAACAATTCTTGGATGTTTATAACTTTTTATAGTAACAAAATAAAATTTCCGATTGGTATATTGTGATAAAACTAATGAAGTTCCAAGACTGCATCTAAGATTGAAAATTATCTTTCTGATTCTAAGTGGTGACATTTGGAATACTACTATCAATAAAAATAATAAAATAGCCCAATGAAACCTTGATTTAAGTTTTGGAAGAAAGATGTCAGACTATTTTACAGAAATTTTTATTGGAACGTTGCCTTTAAAATTAATGCCCGAGACCTCATTTATTCAATTTAAAGCTCATAGATAACTCATCGCTCAGCCTTATGCTAGTCGCATTCTAGCTGAAAAGTCAACTATTTGCAAATATAACATGGGTTAAACACAACCTAAAAACTTTAAAGATGAGATTTAAATCAAATCTGTATTTATCTTAAGCCTCCATGCGTGTTTATTAATTAAAATAGCTTCACTTGTGCTCCTTTATAATAACTTCCATTTCCTGTAGTATTGTTTATGCCATCCTACGTCATTTAAAATTTCCAAAAGGAAAAAGAAAAAGAAAAAAAGATCAAAATAATAACAATCCTAATCTGTCTATAATGCTCTTACTGGCTCCGACTGCTCTTTTTTTTCCGACAGAGAAATTGAATGAATGGAATAATTTTCCATCGCTCTCTGTCACGTACTTCAGATTGCGACCGGCTTTCTGCAGTTCGCGTGACCAAGTTAGCAATTTCTGCAGCAAGAGTGAGTGCTTGCGGCAGCTGACTGTCTTTTTCCGATGTTACCAAGATAGGAAATAGACGCGCGTTCCCCGTCCTCAACCCTAAACGTGAAACGTGAGTCGGTTTATGAACTTTGGAGGAAAAATCGTGCACTATTTGGGATTTGGTTTCATTGGTTGCGCTTCCCAACAAGTTTCTGTTTCTTCCGATGCACCAGTTGGTTGGATTGTTTTGTTGCTGTCGGTTTCATAGGATAGGAACTCATTGACTATGCGAAAAGGTACGCCATTAATTTTTTTTTGTAAATCGTTTTTTTATAAGCAAAGCTTAATATTCTAAGCAAATAATATATTTTTTTTGCTGTCATTTCTTATATTGCAAGCAAAATGCATTTTTCAACTGCCTTCAGTTTATTGAATTATTTATTATTATCGGGTAACTGTTGTCAGGTCCGATCGTGAGTAATGTGATAACTTAAAAATAACTTTATTTTTCTTTCTTAAATTAACATTTATAAAAAAAGGAAAGAAATGTTGTAGCCTCTTTTTTTTTTTTACCGTTTTGAAGCTTTCCGAATATTTGTGCAAGTACATCGTCAATTGTGATTTGTAAACTGTTATTAAGCTGAATTTTGTTAGCGATGCATATTGATAGCAGCTTTTTTTCATTTATTGTTGATAATCATTTTTTATAACTTAAGCATAATATTCTACGCAAACAATATTTTTTTTGCTATTTTTTACTACTATTTCTAATATTGGAAGCCAATGGCATATTTTAAATGTCTTCAATCCATTGAATTGTTTATTATTATGAGTAACAGTTGTCATGTCCAATCTTGAGTAATAATACATCTTAGAAACTACTTTATTCTTCTTACTTATATTAACATTTACAAGAACAAAAAAAAAAATGTTGTTTCTTTTTTTTATTTCAACTGTTTGAAGCTTTCCGAATATTTGTGTAAGTACATTGTTAATTGCTATTTGTAAACTGTTATTTGGTCGGGTTTTGCTTAACGATGCGTATTGATAACAGAAGTTTTTTTTTTCGTTTTATTGTTGATAATCATTTTTTATAAGCTAAACGTAATATTCTAACCAAAAAGTATTTTTTGCTGCCGTTTTTTTATATTGAAAGCAAAAGGTAAATTTCAGCTATCTTCTATCCATTGACTTATTTATTTTTATCGGTAACTGTTGTCAGTTAAGATCTGAGTAATGTTGTAACTTAAAAAGAGCTTCATTTTTCTTTCTTGTATTAACATTTATAAAAACAAATGTTGTTTTTTCCCCTAATTTTTTGAAGTTTTCCTAATATTTGTGTAAGTATATCGTTAATTGCGATTTGTAAACCATTATTTAGCTAAGTTTTGCTCAATGATGCCTATTCAAAGTAGCTTTTTGCCATTTATTGTTTGATATAATATTCTAAACAAACTTAACTTGCATTCTTTTTTGCTATAATTTGCTATCATTTCGTCTTCAACCCACTGAATTATTTAGTTTTATTGGGTAACTGTTGTCAGGTCCGTTCGTGATAAAGTTGTAACTTTAAACAACTTAATTCTTCTTTCATTACATTTATAAGAACAAAAAACATGTTGTAGTGTTTTTTTTTCCACCTTTGATAGCTTTCCGAATATTTGTGTAAGTACATCGCTAACTGCGATACTTAAGTAAAACGGATTTAACTTCAGAATTGTGATTTTTTTTTGTTGTTGTTGTTAACAAGCCCACAAATATTAATTTTCTCATAATTATACGTGGATGTGGTTATAAAAGCAAATAAATTTTCTTTAAATAATTTATCTTTTTATCATTTAAGTGTATAACACTTTTTGAGATATACCATTATTTTTAAGAATCATGCAAATACATGCTTTGATATACATTTTTTTTTTATTTAGTTAAATGAAAGAAATTGTCAAATTCGAAATTGTGCTTCAGTAAATGCAGATTATTTTATTTATTACATATAATTCCTTATTATTAAATTTTATTACATCAAAAATGTTTCAGCATCAATATTTTTGATATTAAATTAATTATTTATTTATTAACTTATTTATAAAAGATAACTAATAAAAGAAACATAGTTAGAGTTTAAAGTTTTCTCATTATTGATTAATACTGCTATTTTTACCAGTTCAATCTGCTTTCAAATTAACTTAGCTTTTAAAGCATATATAATTAAATTTATTTCATTTAAGACATTTAGATGAAAAAGCACAATCCGCTGGTTTACAAGTAAAAATAAAATCTAGAATTCAAAATATTTAATAGTCTTTTTTCTTTTTTGAGATGGCATATTCAATGAAAACTTTAATAATGCTTATACGTAGATTTAAAAATTCAAATTTTACTTCGTTATTCCTTTTGTGGGGAAATTCATTTAAAGATTTTCTTCTTTTCTTGAATAATAATTTGACCAAACGATGATTTAAAATGGAAATAAAGGAGAAGAATTCTTTTTTTTATTTCAGTTTTAAATTTCTTTGTTTGGAGATTTATTTTGGAGATGTTCCAAAAGTGAAAGATGCATTGTGTTATGTGGTTTCTTTCTGAAAATATTCGTGGAATATGATTTACAACAACAAAAAAAATTGCTGGACAGAATAAACGAGGGCTTTTAAATAAATTGAATGCATTGACAATAATATTTTACCATACGAATAGCTCAAAAATAATTAAGAAAACTCCTGCTAAGATTCTTTCATTGTTTGAGCGATATGTTTGTTTATATTCAGTTTTTTTTAAAGTAGAATTTGGTTTTTTTTACATTTTCTAAAGAAATACACTACTAAACGTTTTATTTTTTGAGTAATAGGTCTTGTTCTATTTATGGTATAAAAACGAGTCTAGGCAATTTAAAAACATGATCACATATTTTTTTACTTTCAAAACCAAATATCATAAACGAGTAAGCACAATTTCTTTCTTTATTTCTAAGGCAGATATTTTCCTCTATATTTGAAGATGCATCTCATCTCAGTTTTTAAATCGTCCTTAGTTTTCTTGTTGATTGTAAAGAAAATGTAATATCCTAAGATTTATTCTTTAATCTATTTTCACCATTAGTTTGCAAACATTTAAAATCTTTTATTCTTGTTTGGCTTTACTATTTTATTATATTTACGACAACTGCAAACTGTTTCGTTGAAGAATCTTTTTTATAATTTAGCTTAAAATTGTACAAATAGAATTAATCCAGTTCATTTTAAACGTGCCATCTGTAATTTTGTACACATTTTACATTTTTCATATATTTAAATTCTACAGTTATGCTAAAATGATTAAAAAAAGCGTTATAGATTTATTTTAATTTGATGAATTTTTCACAACATTTTTCTAGAAAATTTTCTGAATTTTAAATTTCTTTCGTAGTTATGCTGTTTTGCCTTCCATGCATTATATATATATATGAGTCCAGATACATTAATTCATTAATACGCAAATATACTTGCATATAATGTTTTCTTTCCATTCATTTGTTATTATTATTTTATTTCATTTGTAATCCGAATATATGACTTATGAATATATGACAAATACATGGTAATTTTCTATAAAACTTGCAAGGGATATAAAATTATAAGTTAATTTCAAGAGTGACTTTGAAGAAATCCAGGTATTTAACGTCTTCCAGGAGCTTCTGTGATTTCAAATGGAATTAGACACAATCAGTATCTTTTTTCTTTCATAAACTAATTTCGGCGAGCGATGATGGTTTTAATTTGAATTCATTCACTTGGACTCTTGAATTTCCTCAACATAGTGTTAATATATCGTTTATAATTCATATTTATTTAGATTAAATAGAAATAAAAAATAATGCAAAAAATTCATTTTTAATTATTTTTTAAATTAAATGTACCACCTCATTGTGTTATATCGAAACACTTCTAAATCTTTCGGCTACTTTCCTGCAGTACAATGTAACTAATTTTAAAAAAAAGAGGGTGTATAGACAATCAACAGTCTTAGTTTTTAAAAATTCATTGAACATGTTAGATGTTAATTGTTTATTTTAAAATTTCATTACACATTAATTTTTTTGAAAAAATTGTATGGTGCACATTTATTAAAATAAGGCGTAGGCGGAATTAAGAAGGAATGGGACAATTTTAACAGAAATATTACTCACGAATTAATTTCCGGTAGTACAGAATTGGAATTTTCATCGTGTAACATTTTAACATTTCTAAAAGTATAAATCTGATGGTAATAATTAAAATTGTAGGTTAACAATCCTATTAAATTATCAAGAAAATTTCTCAGAATGTCTCATCTCTCCCTCATGTAAAGTAGAACGAGGACATGTTTCTAAAAGTGAAAATTCATATTTAATTTTCAAAACTGTGAAAAAAATGACGAAGACAGAGTGACTCTTATATGACTAGGGTTTATTGCAAATTACAACGTTTTGTAAAATTCAAATCAAATGGAAAGTGCGCTTGGGCCGATGGATGCAATTTTGCAGCCATGTTTTATCAATCAATGTTAACCACCAATTTTTTAATAGTCAGTTTAATGTACAAAGATGAAATTTCCTTTTTCATTTCTCCTCCTTTATAGTATCTTAAAGCTATTTAAACATTATTCCTCTTTGTTCTCAACTATTCCAACCTAGTAAACAATATTTTTTGTTCAAAATTTAACTGAAACAAAATTATTTAAACCTGTAGTTAGTCTTTTTTTAATCCAAATTATTTCATCTACAATTTTTTGATATGAATGTTTTCAAAAGTGAATTTATAAACTTAAAATGTTATTTTTTCCTGCGATTTCTTTTTGTATCTGTTCATTTGTTTCCATTTCAATTTTTACTTTCTGAAAAGTATCACTCAAAAACTTTGTTCTCATTCTTTTAAAATTTCTTCATTTACATTTATTTCTTCCAAAAATAAATATAAATATCTAATACTGTTTGAGACTGATAATTATTGTATGAGTAAGATAAAAAAAGTTGCACTATTTTAAATTTTCAGTGCATTTATATTTTTTAAAAAAACATGGAAATAGTTAAAAAATATATTTTCATGAATGTAAAATACTTAAAATTTGTATATAATCAGCATAATTATTTCATAGAGATAGCATTGATGAGAGTTAATATTATTTTCCATCCATTCCTGCATCATAATATTTCATTCCTCCCTCAAGTAATATTATAAAAAGAATACTAGCGTTTTACAACAAACATGAGCCTTTAAACTTAATAGTTTATTCATAAAAGATATATTAAGCATTAAGAACAATTAGCAACAAAGAAAGAGATTCAAACTTTACATTAAAAACACGAATATTTACTTACTTTTTGGCATTGGAAAAATAGTCTTTTTAATATATAATCACATTTGCAATTTGAAAGATATACAGCAAAAAGCATATGTAAGCTGATATGTTTAATACATATGGTGGAAGAGTCATAAATTAAAGAGAAATTTTGCCAGTCATTTAAAATTAAACGCGATTCTTTTAAACCTTATTGTAGATATCCCATACCTCTCTAATCTTATCTATAAGCAGAAATAATTTATTTTTTAAAATATAATTATTGTTACTTTATTACTGAAAATTGTTTATCGTTTGTTTACTAATCATGCATTATTTATAATGACTGCTAAATATTAAAATTTTTACAGCCATTTTTAAAGAGAGAGAGAGAGAGATAAATCAAAATTTTATGTTGATTCTGTTTGCTTTGAATTGATTTGTTGCCATTCTAACTTTAAAACTTTAATATTCTAAAAAATTACTCATTATGATATTTGCTTTAAAAAATAAGCAGTTATGGTTTTCTTCCAATATTAAAATATCCATTAATGCTAAAAGTGTTGCGTTTCCTTCAAATTTTTCAGTGTATTTTTATTACAGGTTTACGGTGATTCGATGAATTGTTACTGCCATCCATAAAAACAAAGCAATCTAATCCATCTCTCCAAAGATTACCTACATCATGTTCGTTCAGAAATACATTAAAATAGAATTCATTCTTCCTTTCTTTTAGGCGACCTAAATAAAGAAGTAAAATTATGCCTTTCTCACGAGTATCATAAGTATCATATCCAAATATCTAATGATGCAGATTCTTTCATCTTTGAAGAATTGTAATCCACTCTCTATCCAGAATCAGTCATATCCCACATCAGACTCTTTCTTTCCTATTGTAAATTCACTACTATATTTAGATTTAAATCTGGAAACTAATTCTACTGAGGAAAACACATTTCTGACCCAGATATTTCAAAATCTATTAACTTCTGACTACTTAATGGCAAGACGGAAGGTCGGTAAGAGAAAGAAAATATATACAAATAAAGAGAAAGTGATATTTTGTGGATAATGATTTTCTTTTATTGCCTTCTCAAACAATGGCAGATCCGTGAGATCTGAATTATGGACTACCTCACCACTCTGAGTGAATCATTCCAAAAATACAGCTTTTTCACTTGCTCGATAACGAGTCATGGTAGAGTGACTTACAAGGACAAGCGAGTATGAGTCGTAAAATGTTCTTTTAGCTTATTTTTCTTCTGCGTTTCTGTACACAAACAAAACTCAAGTTAGTCGAACAATAATATTAACTTTATACAGAAGTATTACCTAGATTCTGATTCAGCAACTTTTTTTTCTCTTGTGTGCTTCTTTTTAAATTCATTTTTCTATGAATTTTTTAATGTAAGAATGGTTTTAAATATCGATTCAGTGAAATCTAATCACGCTGTCCCATGAGAAAAAATGCCAAAAAAGTCATAGTATTGGTAGTTAATGTTCTTGTACAATGTCATGATATGAGAACTAATAATTACCATGTGACTATGGCATTATATGAGTTGATTTCAAGTATTAAAAATTACGATCTAAATATTTATACTGTATATTTCAGCAATGAGGAATTTAATGCGACTATTGTTGTGAACTTTCAAATCTCATATTTAAAATGGAATACTTCGTTAATCTTTAGTTGTTTATAGCTTAGACAAACTGATCATTGCAAACGTAATATACTGGAACTGATGATTCAATAATAAGCTATAAAAAAACTTTAACTTATAATTCATGACTCTTTAGACGACTGTTTATTTGACTCTTTTTGTCTCACAGATTGTACATGTTTATAGAATAATTAGTGCGTTAGGCAATTTAATTAAATATTTTGAAGTCCTGACGGTTAATTTTTAGTAATGGAGAAATGAACGTAAGATCGATGATTTCTAAGGACCATAACGATTGATCGAAGTTCGTGGAAGTTTCTTAGGGAGATAACATCACCATGTCCGTCCAGTCCCCTTATTAATCTGTTCCAAGACAATATTTCACAGAATCCAGATGCAAGACTGGATGGAAGCTTACAATTCTGAATGATTTATATTAATAATATTTTAAGTGATTAAATTTCATTACGACCGTTTCTTTTACAATTTAAATACAAAAAAAACAGTGTTAAATTTCAACAAAATGCTCTATTTTATGCCTTTTTCTAGAGCACATAAGAGCTAATATGTATCCAAGTCAATCGTATATAAATATATATACTTTCTTTTCTTTGTACCTTGTTTTGATATTTCTAGTCCATTTCAAAAGCATGTTTAATGTTAATATTTTGACGACGAATTTTTTTAAACATTTCTCTTCATTTTCTACTCAAGTGAAGAGAATACATTCTGAACAAACCGAATTTATTCGAAATTTTTTTCAAATGTTTTTTAAGCTAGAAATTTAATTACTTCCATATCTTACTTTTTAGGGGGTATGAAAAGCTATTGTTTAATTAACTCTATCGCCTATCTCTAACTAACGTCCCGAAATGTAGTTAGAAAAGATGATAAATTAATTTAAATCAATCGTTTTGCATCCTGATGTTGTTACAATATGAAAGTTCAGGTATGGCATGCAAAAATGACATGATTGTCAAATAACACTCCAATACCAATTTTATTACGAACTATCTAAATTAATTTTAAATTATTGGTGAGATATGCATGTCCAAAAGTTAAAAATGATAATCAGTCAAGAAGTTGATAATAGATGCAGATAAAAAAAAAATATAAATCTATTTTTTAAAAATTTTCATAGCATTGAATGTTTTTAATTCATGAGAAGTGTAACAATAAAATAAAAAAAAACATTTCACAATTCAGTTTTAATAGCAACGTTTAGCTCAAAAATCTGGTGTTTATAACAAACATAAATTTTCTCCCTTTAAATCATTATTATAAAAGTGTTCTACTGCTTTTTATTTATTATTTTTATTTTAACAATATACCGATAATGTTTAACGCATTTCGCTTACTTCAAATTACATAACAGTCGACCGAAACCATTTGTATAAATAAACATTGTGAAGTCTCTACCCCTCTTCTTAATGATGCTGTAATTATTATTTACCTATTGCCTATTTTCTTTAAGCTGTAAAATTTAGAGCACACCTGCCTTTTTTAACTAGTCCAAACCACATGCATTTAATTAATTCACAGAAAATCACGAATAATTTTCTTTTGTGACTAAAAAAGATTCTGTATTTTTTGGGAGTAGATAATTACCCTTTTTTATATTAAAGTTTCTCACGGAAGATATCATTCACCCCTTTAATGCTTCCGGGTTTACATCATTGGGATTTATGACTGTTTTTACTTTAATTCTTCTTTGTATATACACAATTATATAAACCCACGCACATTTTACAATAGCTTTTTTATAGTCACTTTTCCCACGAAATAGCCAATGACAACCATGTGTTTGCGTTGCGTGTAGGGCTATCTGTGTCAGAATTAATTTTTTTAATCTGTTTTTATTTCTTTCTATTTTTTTAACATTTATCATCTCCTTTTTTTCCTTTTTTTTTTTATAATAAAGAGCATTAAAAAAAGTCTACTAGGAATGCGTGTGGTACATAACATGTGTTCATCTTTCGTAAAAAACATGCTTCCAATGTAAGCGAGATGTTTTATGGATTTTTTTATAAATATATATAAATGTGTGTGTGTGTACATTGGCATGAAAACAAAAGAATTTAAAAAATAATAAATTATTTATATTTTATTTCTAAATACATTTGATTATATTTTGCTAAATAAAGTATTTATTTGTCAAAGAAAACCTAATTATATTTTGCGCAGAATCAGTCGTAATAAAGACTAGGTTTTGAGGAGATTTTATTTTTACCTTTTGCAATTTTTTTAAGTTAATTTTAATGAAGTAATTTTAATGGGTATTTATAACAATCATACCAAAGCGTATGATTTGAGATAAATTTGATATTATTTATTGTTCTTGTACACAGTGATCATTGGGGGTGTTCTATGGCATAGGAAGAACATTAGTCATTATCATGCGGAATTCACTCATATTTAGTATAAATCGACAAGCTGAAAATGTGGGTCTATTAGATGGTACATTTTTATCCTAGATTTAAATTATTTTGAAAGTATCTACATTTCAGAAATCTCATGTCTTTAATGAAAGTTTATTTCCATGAAATTTAGTTACTTTCTATATTATATTTTAATATGGATACATATTGATTGTTATCTATTTTTTGTTATTAACTTCTTGTTTTGCACAGAAACTACGTGTTTTTATTGACTCTCATTGAAGAGACCTTCAACTCCAAATGCTTTTTACATGGTTATGGTAAACATCTTTCGTGCACACATATCTGCGTAATACACTCATGTCCATAAATTAAGGATAATTCAGAGTCACACGGAATTTGAACTCTAAAATATATATATCACCCGTAAAGTGACTACACACATCTTCAAAAATCATATGCAAATTGCAGGAAGCCACCAGATGACAGCGATAGTACGTTACAATGACGAGAGTGTAAGAGAGTGATGTATAAGGAATACAGGCAAAGAAGTAAAATTGTTCGCAAGCGCTCTATCAGCCTTTCAGTGCAATAATTGTATAGTTATGACACAAAAGACGCATTTGGATGATTTTTTACTTGGTAGAATTATCGACCATCTGGAAACCGGCGTATACAGCTGGGAGTATCCGAGGAACTTGCAATTGTCCAGAGTGACATCTCCAGGCTTTGACAACGATTTCAAGATGATGGTTATATGAATAGACTTTGCAACACAGGTCGCCCCCGAGTTACAACGCCGAATTAGGATCGGTGTTTGGCAATTACTGCCAAAAGAAACAGACGGAGCACAGCATCAGACCTGTATCATCAGTTCTCTTCAGCCACTGGTACGACAGTTTCAAGGCAGACCGTGTATAGAGGCTTAGGGAAGATTGGTCTATATACTCGTAGGCCTGTCAGATGTGTTCCACTTACTGCAACTCACTGTCGCCTGCAATTAGCCTGTAGTAGAAAGAATGCATTGTGGACACCGCAACAGTGGGCTTGTGTAATGTTTTTCGACGAGTCCAGGTTTAGCTTGCAGTCTGATTCTCGCCAGACTTTCATATGGAGAGCGCCAGATACCCGTTACACCAAGTGAACACCATTGAACGACACTGTTATGGTGATGCAGGATTGCTCGTTTGGGGAGGAATTATTCTGGGTTCCAGAACTGACCTGTCTGTTCAAATTGGAACCATGACAGGCCAAATCTATCGGGGCGTCATTCTGGAACAACATGTACGTTTGTTTCTGGGCGCAGAATCCGTGTTTATAGATGACAACGAACGTCCGTCCTCACCGTGCAAACATCGTAAACGAATGCCTTCGATCGAAGGATATCACCCGTATGGACTGGCCAGCTTTCTCACCGGACTTGAATCCAGTAGAGAACATGCGGGACATGCTTGGTCGACGAGTTGCAGCCCTTCAACCACCTCCTACATGTCTAACTAAACTCGGAGAGCATTGCTTGATGAGTGGTGTAATATTCCCCAAGATCAGATCATCGATAATTTGATACTTAGCATGCCTAGGCATTTTACGGACTGTTTTGCATCGTCTGGGAGACATACTATGTATTAACCATCATACCAACAATGTAATATTGGTTTTTGAATTTTTTTTCTGTAGTTTCCCAGGGAGTAAAAAGAATTAATTTTCATTAATGATATCAAACATATAATATCTTTTTTGCTCTTCACCTTTTGTTGACTCTTTGACTCTTCTTTTCCTGAACTTGCATTACCCTTAATTTATGGACATGAGTGTAATTAAAAGGAATTAATTAAATATAAATTTCTAAGAATTAATTAGTTTTAAAAGATTTCGTAGAAAATGAAAATATATTATACATATTCTACTTATAAATTGCGCAAATAATTTTTTTAATACAACTTTTAACCATTTGCCGATTAAATGGTTAATTAAATACTCTTTATTCATTATTTTCGGTTAAAATTCTGCTTTGACTATACTTGATTTTACTAAGTAGATCGCTACCAATTTTAAATATATCTGATTAATACTTAAAAAAAAATAATTTGGGAATCTGATTTGTGTTATTTGATGTCTCTGGATTCAGAAAAATAATTCAAATTGCTACATGGAAAAAGTATGAAAATTTGATAAAAATTATTTTTTACAATATTTAATTGAGAAAAGTATTTCAATTTAAAAACTATGCAGACATGTCATATTTCCGAGGAAGCATGGGTTTGAACGTTTTTATAATCAAATTTATAATTCTTAAATCAAATTTTAAATTCCAAAACCCTTTGAATAGCGAAACTTTTAGACTTGTAAGTGGAGTAAGATAAGATTTGGCAATTGTTGCAGACAGCGAGCCTTTGCTGACTTGGTCAAGTTCCAATAAAACAAACAATGAGTTCGGCTAAAAAGAAGCGCATGGTATGTTTCTTGGAGCTCGAATAAGTAACAAAGAAAACGAGGATAATGGCATTAAGTAGTTAATTCAGTATTTTAATTTCATAATAGAAATAAGAGAATTGAAATAAAATCAATATTAGTATAGAAGGTAACGTACAAAAGCTTATATCTATTACAAATTACATTAAAAAGAATTGAAATAGAATTGAGTTTAGTATTTGCGCACTAATTTTTAAATGTGATTGTTCGAAACGCAAATAAATGATGTATTTCTAGACGTCCTAATCCTATGAGTCCTAACTCGCCCCAAACCATCCCGATCTTCAAAACTCTGACTCAGACGTTTTCGGGTCCATAGCTGAAATCTGAGAATGAAATAAAATTGGCGAATCTAAAAGGCATGATTTCATTTTGTTTTAATAATTGAAAAATTTTTCCTGGGTTTTTGAGGTTTTGGAATTATCACACTAGTGCGGGCTCACAGTGTTAATGGTAAACATCAATTGTGAACACATCATGTATTGTTATGAAACTACTTTTTTAAAATAATCAGTATTAATAATTTACACGATTTCAAAAGCATCGAAGATCAAGTCTACCTGAAGATAATAGTACACAATTTTTGAAAACGATGAAAATAAAAAATAATGGAAGAAACAATAGATATGAAAAATTAATTAAAAAAACGCTTATATCAGAGCATAGAAAATAATATTTTATCAAAAATCTGGAGGTAAAAATAATAATCTGAAAAGTATCAGGGTCAGGATAACAGATGTAAGTAAATTGAAATCCTAATCACATTATAATCCATTTTAATGTTATAAATGTTTGAAATGTTTGTTCCTTTTGATATTTATTCTTACATTATAGCCTTCGTTAATCGTTGTCTACGCCTTTCAGTATCATGATTTTTGTTTCGACCTTCAAATTATTTTATGCTCTGATGTAAGTGGTGATTTTAAAAAAAGATTTTTATATTTATTACTTTATAATCCTTGGTCTTATTTTTTCCTTACGATATTCATTGAGATAAAAAAAAAGATAAAGCATTTAATTTTTACTTACGAATGAAACTCTGTTATGCCGGTACTGCCACATCTTTATCCAACTACCATATTACTTCGGCTGTCTATAAGTTTGCATATAGTATAGTATATTGCATATAGTAGTTGCCATAGAAAAAATCATCTTGTAAAATATAATCTTCCAGATGTATTTATTCTAGATTCTTGAGAATAAGTATTCTAATTGTAATCTATATATTTCAAAAAGTATATATTCTGTTAAAGTAATAAATCTGTTAAAGTAGTAAATATTCTAATAAGCATCAATAATATTTCTATTCTAAATGTAGGTTTTTTTAGTTCTTATCTTTTTACAACATTATTCAATTCATCCGTTAATTTATTTCTTATCGATAATATGAAAATCAAATCAAAACCATTAAACCTTTTGATTTTAATATTAATATTCATAAATTAAAATTTTAATCACATATGTACTGTACATCTACTGAAAAAATCTGTTTCTTGTGGGTGCGCTGTGTCTTCATTTCTTTAGAAAGTTGCTTGGTTCTTCATAAGAAAAATATAATTTCCTACTTTCTAATACAAAATCAAAATGATTATTAAACTCCTTTAGTTTTATTCTCCTTTGATTTTTTTGGTCTTTAATACTTTTTATAATTCATTAAAGGTATTGTGGAATCTAAAAATTAATATGTCTCTTATTAATTTTTGGTGGTGCCACCTCTTTAAAATAATTTTTTACTTAATTAATATTTTAGATTTTATTTCAGACTATTATAATTTTTTAAATTATTCTATGGTCATCAGGTACCAATAATTGTACAAAATTTCTGGAATCTTGTGTATTAGGAAGTGAGTAGAAAATGGATTAAAAAATCGCACTCTTACAAGTATGAAATATATGAAGCTAAGTAAAAGTGTCTAATAACTGACTAATCATACATCCTGTCTCCTCTTTAATGACTGCCGAATCTAGCAATATTTGATTAAAATTTTGTTTGTTCTGAAATAGGCGTACCACTATTTTTTCTATATTGAACCTTTTTTAAATATATTTTGCAAATCTTGATTTCAAAAATGAACTAAACAAATGTTAACTATTTTATGTTAATTATTAATGTTATCAATGTTAACTATTTTGTCAAATATTCTAGGGCCTCTCAAGATGAAATCACTTCTTATTCAAATACGTAGTTATTGAAAACTTCAACTTTTACTTTTTCGATAACCATTTGTGTTTATCAATACAAATAGCAACTTTTTACTGTATTGAACATTTTTTATAAAGTTCAAAAATTGACATTTGTTGTACTCGAAATATGAAATACAAACACCACTTCTTTGTTCAGTAATATCTGTTGAGCTAATAATTTCTGAGATTTCTCAGATTGCCAGCAAGCAGTTTATAGAAACTTCCATTTCTACTCCGAACTAATATTTAAGTTGATAACCATTCGTCTTACTGCAATGAATAAATTTTATCAAATTCAAAAATATATAGACAGTAAAAAAAATGAATTGAAAAACAACCCTTTTAGACCAAATCAGCTGTAGTTGAAATTTTCTGTCTCTGAAGACTTGTAAATTTAATATTTAAACACATAGTTAGGAAAAATTATTATTTTTTCGAATAGTATTGAATAGGTAAAGTTTTTTCCGACTACATTAAACAACTTCTGTATTCAAAAGTCATGATAAGTTGTATTTGAAATATAAAATACAAATGCCATACGTGTTAGTGGCTATCATTTATTAAATTAAATGTTCCTGATGTCTCTCAAAACGCCAGCAACATTTATATGTGTAAACGTGTAAAACTACTTCGAACTATTATTGATGTTAATATTGTTACTTCTTATTGCAATAAATACATTTTATAAAATTCATTTTTAAAATTTGTATAAAATAGAAATATCCACTTTTAGTATTTCGAACTCTATTCATTTTCCTATTGATCTTAAATTGCTTGTTCTTTTTGAAAGAAAACTTCCTGTTTCAAACCAGAGTAGATGCGAGAAGAAGACTCTCCATTTTGCTTATGTAATTAGGTTATTCCATTAATGCTACTTTGTAACAGCTGTTAGAGCACGAATCTCGCATAAAAGTAACACATTCAAAGTAACTATTCTCCATTAGCATGGAAGTGCAAATTGAATTCATTCCCATTCTTTTCACTTCTCTCATTTCCTTAACACATATTCCTCAAGACGCTCGCATTGATTTAAATTGCTGAACTGATGGCATGGCATTCAAACCCGCATTTTGTCAAATGGCGAGTATCAGGTGAATTCTTAAGCCTTGAGAGACCTGAATAAGTGCATCGGTAACAAAGTACTACCGAAAAACATAAAACATCACCCAATTTCCAGAAACGTTTCGCTCTTTTTTTATTCAATTCAGAGTGTTTTATGCATAATGCAGTAGAAAGCCAGGAAGTGACACAATTTCACGCGAAATGATTCTTTTTTTTATTACTGCTTATTTTATTTTATTTTTTTTTTCTATTCTAGGTGGTGTTATGTGATGGGGATGATCGAATAGAAGAGAAAAACGCATGCGTTGGGGAATTGTGGTACAGTGTGCAAGTGACCAGTAACAGTAAGAGCTGGCAGATTCGAAGATCTCTGGACAATTTTCAGATGTTAGATCGCCAATTGCACAGATGCGTCTACGACAGGAAATTCAGTTTGTTGAAAGAAATCGCCAGTCAACCACAGCAGCCAGAGGTAAGTTAATGAAATAATTGGAAATTGGAAATTTTATTACAGAACTGAAAGATTAAATTCCTTTTATAATTTGTGTCTTTTTTAAATGAGCAGAAGCAACTAATTTTAATTTACAGATTTTATACCCGATAGCATTTAATATTAATTTGTTATAAACGTATTTTAATAGTAAGTAATTGATTGCAAAATCAGTGCAAAATTTTAAAAAAATACAATTATTTTGTAATAAAAAATACAAATATTTTTTTAAATCAAAATTACAAATATTTTTCTGTTTGTCAGAAATGCAAGTATTTTGCTTTATGTCAAAATTACAAGTATTTTGCTTTATGTGAAAAATACAATTATTTTGCTTTATGTCATTTTTTGAATCACGGGTTAATTTTCTCCATATCTGAATACGGTTATTCAAAAAACACAACGATTTAGATAGATAGAATCAGGCGCATGGTTTTATTATTAGAAAAATGAGTCTTTATACTATTTTCGGCAGAATTCATTGATGCATTGATTGTTTATTGGCTTATACATTTTTGTGTATATTGATGACAGATTTGCGACCGCAGCAAGCAAAATGAAAGAATTTTATCATGTTATTTCTACACCGAGGTTTTCGATCTGTGTTGAAGTTTTTATTAAATTCATATTCTGATAAAATATCTACATTTATTTGGCCATGTATACAGGGTGTTTCAGTGAACCGTTTCAGAACTTCTAAGAGGAGTAGGGTACATCCTGACAACTCGAAATCATATAGCAATGTGGGGTCGGAAATGCTTTACTGAAGCGGTGTTGCACACAGAAGCACCATAAGGAAAAGACCGTAAATGAGAAATCGTTTTAATAATACATGAAAAGAAGCAAAAGGTACATGGATTAAAGTAAGTGTTCGAAGTTTCTTCCACGGGCTACAACGCACGCCTCACATCTCCGACAAATGGACATCCGAACATTCTGGAATACTCCAGGCATATCTCGAATCTCTCCGGCAGCTACTGCGATTCTTGTAACGAGCTCCTCAGCAGTGTCAACAGGGCTGTCATAAACTAGCTATTTCATATGACTCCAGAAATAAAAATCAAGACATGATAAGTCGGGTCAACGGTGGATCGGACGTGGGGGTCCCGTGCGTTGGCCTGCCCGGAGAGATTCGAGATATGCCTGGAGTATTCCAGAATGTTCGGATGTCCATGCGTCGGAGATGTGAGGTGTGCGTTGTAGCCCGTGTAAGAAACTTCGAACACTTACTTTAATCCATGTACCTTTTGCTTCTTTTCATGTATTATTAAAACGATTTCTCATTTACGGTCTTTTCCTTATGGTGCTTCTGTGTGCAACACCGCTTCAGTAAAGCATTTCCGACCCCACTTTGCTATATGATTTCGAGTTGTCAGGATGTACCCTACCCCTCTTAGAAGTTCTGAAACGGTTCACTGAAACACCCTGTATGTACATTCAATAACTTATGAATGCAATAATCAATAAAATAAATTTAATTTGTAGCTTTGTTAATAAACTGGAAGAGTAAAATTGAAAAAACAGTGTTTGGATTTTTTGCCAATGTATTTGTTTTTTACTTTAAAATGTAAAATACACAGTGTTTTAATTATGGGAAATGCAAAAAAGTACTTGGTGAAACTGCAGAAAATTCAAAAGAGTTGTAAAATGAGCACTATTGGAAATGTCTATGGATTGGTCGAAGAATATTTTGTTATTTCCCGGCAACTTTACTTTCAATATTCAAACTGAGGCCTCTACCAATAATTAAGTTCAAAATTGGCCTATAGTTAATTAAGTTCAAAATTAGACTATATGGGCTGAATAGGCCAATCGGAAGAGATTAAAAATTCTCATTTTTCTTCATTATTCTACAAAACTGGACATAAATTTGCTATGTCGTATAAATACACAAGAAGGTAGAGTGGAGAATATTCCCGCTTTTTTCACGAATTTTTAGAACATAATTAATTAATTAAATTTTGAATCAAATGATAGGTTTTTAACATCTATATTAAAGATTTGCACTAGAAACAATTTAAAGGCAATTTTTTAAGATCGTCGCAAATATTGTCGTATTTATTCTGTATCTGACAAAAGTTATTTTAAATATCAAACGTAACTGATTTAGGCTTAAATTAAATATCTTCTGAAGGACTGTCTTATATGCGTTTTTATGGATTCATAATCATATTACTGTGATATTATTTGACAACTATTATTATTTATTTCGCTTAGAATCTATCATAAACCTTAAATAAAAAATTTACGACACATATGCTTCGCCTTGTTTTCTAGTAGAAGATGTTTATTAGCAAATTGCTAAATAAATAAAAGCTATGATTATTCAAGACCTAATAAGGGCTGTAAATATTTTCCCATTACCATCATAAACCCATGCTTTTCTTTTTTGTCTTTCATGAACTCAATCGATATTCTACATCTCGAAAATTAAGTAATTAATAATGCAAAATGGAATTGCTTGAATAGGTTTTCCAGGATTTGAGTTTTCTGTTTACTCTTGAAGGTTTTCTATAATTAAATCTCGCCTCTTACAAGATCACAAAGGAGTTTTGTATGCCACTGTACTAGGGGAGAAAATTTAATAATTGAGAGATTGTTATCCAAAAGAGAGGTTCTTGGTAAACGAAGCCACATGCGATGCATAAAATAATCTTTTTAATTTCGCGAATTTTGGGGAAATGTCAATATTTGTTTGTGCTCTGTTCCTAGAGAAAATTTGATTTATAAAATATAGTAAGCATCGAAGTGCTTTTAAAAATGCATTAGAGAATGTTTTCGGAAATTTTAAATGTATTAGAAAGTGATTTTCATACTTTCTTCCCTTGTAATTGTTCCATTAGCATTAACTTTTTGATTTTTATTTGTCTTTTGCTATTTCACAGTGCATTTTCGTTGAGTTGCGGATGGAAATGATATTGTTTTTTATATATATAAAATAAACAACATTAATTCCATTAGTTTTAAATTATTTATTTTAATGTCTCAAATGTGATTTTAACGAATCATTTCAATAAAAAGCATATTCAAACTATATTCTTAATATCATGGATTCGTATACGTCATTGCTGGGTGGTTGGTGCGGTCTTCATCTTCCAAGTCAAATATCCATAAGTTTATTTCTTTCTTTAAATATGAATGAATAAAGGATATAGGCTATTTATGGTTTGTTTATCCCTTATATCTGAGCCATAATGCTCTATCAGCTTATTTATCCTAATAAATATTTCCCAGAAATAATTTAAAATTTTCTCTTAAGAACGATATAAGATCTCAAGAAGCCTAACATTATCTCTTTACAAAATTGCTAGTGCTTACTTGCAACATATTTGTTGAAATTTTATTCTTTCACTATGTTTACGGATTGGAACCGTTTATCATGTAGAAGATTTTTTAATAATTGGAAAAAGTATAGTTCTATGGAGCACGCTCTGACAAATTTGAAGCATACTGCAGAATGTCCCAATCAAAATAAAGTTTTTCTTTTACAGCCATTGCAAAATGTGTTTGAATTTTCGCATTGTCATGATAAAAAATGATGTCAAAATGTTTGTAAATTCTAGTTTTTCTGCTGTTGTAATGCTTTCTGCTGCTGTTCATTTTATCTAGCTGATTGCAGTATTTAGCAGAATTGATAGTTTCTTTTAGAAGGAACTTATAATGGAATGCACCTTTCTTGTCCCACTAAATAGGGAAGAAAAACCAAACTGTCTTCGGATGTAGTCCACGCTTCGGAACAGTTAAAGGTAAATTTTCGTTAGGCAAAGTTCCTTTTCGATACAAAATCCAAGTTTCGTCTCTAGTGGCAAACATCTTTAAGAAAGGATCTCTTTCATGTCGCGGAAAGAAGCAAATGGCTCGTTGAAACGCCTTTCATAAGGCCATTCTCCATCAGTAGAAGTGAAGTCCAAACTTCACATGGATTGATCTGACCTATTCTGATCAGTTGAATAAGTACCTTTGACTTGGGAATATTAGTGGCATCTGCTATCCTGTGCACAGGGTATCGTAAATTTCTGATCGTGGATGTATTTAAATAAAAGAATCCGTTACATTATAAATAAATCAAATAGCTGTCAGCAGCTGACTTGCTTTATAGTATCTACAACATTTGACTTAAATATTTTTTTATGTTATGATTATCCCAAATTTCTTTCGGAAATACTAAATTTTTTTTAAAAAAGTTTTACTGAAAGTTCCATAGCAATTATTTAAATATTAAATTTTTCATTAGCAGAAAGAATAAAATTCATTTAATTCCAGTTATTTCATTCCATTATTTTCAGTGATAGAATACGTGCCATTAAATAATCATATATTCTATATTCCACAGTAAAAAATGATAGTATTTTACTTTGCTCTTTTTTAAAAAAATATTCTTCCACAAACAAATTTTTTAAATTTATGAAAAAGATTTACTATATAATTTGGTACATTTTATAATATATCTAAGAAAATCATTCAAACTCTACTATTTGTATTAGAAATAAATTAATTATATATTTCAATATAAGTATTTCTTGATTACTGCAATGCATACAGAATTTAAAAAAATAATTATATTCTAATATCTTTAGACCTGAGATAAATTTTGAATTATGAATTTCATAAATTTTACTGATAATGGGTTTTAAATGCATTAAAATGTATTAAAAATGTTTTTAAAAATCTTACTTTCCTACTTTTTTGGAAAATTATTGTCATCTATATGGGAAGCAATGTTATATGTTACATTATGTCTTAACAAGATTCCATCGTACTTTCAGAACTTGTTAAGAAAAAAATTCTCAGCATTCTCAAGATTTATAAAACTAATTATATTTGTAAGTTATTTATTGATTCTAATCCTTTCATGTTACTATCTATAAATAAAGATGATACAGATTCAATTATGGTGTACTTTTTAAACTTATAATTCTAAAAAATGCTTGTATATTTTCACCGAAATTCATATGCTTAATTAATTTCAATGAGTTTAGTTATATTAACTTTCCGTTTAAAGCAACACTTGGGCTATTTTGGGACGGACCTCGTAATTTTGAACCGCGGTCAGATGATGAGGACGACACCCGAGCGGGCACCCCCCTCTCCACACCACACCACACCAGCGAGAGGATGTTTGGTCAGGACTGATTTAACATGCAACTGACCCCCTTACACAACGGTTCTTCGGTGGAATCGGGTCTCGAACCTGAAACCCTCCGGTTCCCGAGCCGAGACCGTACCACCAAGCCACCGCGGCCCCCATTAATTTCTATGAAATCGATAATTCGTGCTCTAAACAAACCACAGCGTATGCCATTCAAAAACTTTTAATAAATTTATGCTTATGTTATCTTTATAATAGCTAGATTTTGTGACGACTTTTTAAATTAATTCAAATTACACTCCGATTACATTATACATTGTTTAATCAATTAAAATACCCTACTTTCCAATGACTCTCCACAATGCTTTTGAATAAAATGAGTTTGCTAAAATTCTTTTTTTTTTTTTAAATTCACTCCACTTCAAATCCAGCCAGGCAAATAAACTCATTCTGCTGTACATTTTTTACTAGCTTCTTCTGTAACAAGAATGTTTAAAACGAAGCCAAATTCGTAAAAGTTTAATCATTTTTACACTGCACGAACTTATGTCATGCTTGTATAAAATAAAACTAAGCGACATTAGCCTTCAGAACTCTTAGACGTAATTGCAATTTAAACAAAGAACTGTCTACTCTCTGTTCAAATTCCATCTCACCAGCTGCAAGCATTTGAGTGCTTCCTTCCAAACCATTTGCAACTAAATAAACTTGACCCACTTGTGGACTTCTGTGACTTCTTAAGTGAAAGTTATCTGCATCTGTGGATTATTTACGATCTGCTGGTTTTTTGGTTCTTTCTTAAGCATAAGCATTGTCTCTGCATCCTCTTTCCTCGGTGCATTGTTCACTATAATAACAGACTTAGGTAATCTGCTTTTGTCTCATTCATTTTGTCTATACTTTCTACGAGTCAGAGAACTCGAAAAGAGGAGATTTAACTTCTGTACAATGTTTTGGTGGAGCTTGTTTGTGACGTCGAATGCCATGTCCGCAGCTGTTTCGTGACATTCTGTGAGTGTAGTAAATAAATAAAATAATAATACTGCAGCTGCTTTTGTTCATTGGTTGATTCACTGAAACTGTGTCGGGAACAATTTGTTTGACAAATCTTGCTTTATATTCTATTGTATATTTATCAATGTTTCTGATTTGAGGATTTCGTAAGAAAATTTTCCATCGTTTAGGCTTCCTGTTGGAAATTGAAAAGGCAGTTTTGCTTCTAAACTGGCTTCGTTAATATGGCTTTACTAAAATACTGTACCTCATATCCAAGAAATGAATGATGTGTGAAACTAATATTAGCTCAGAACATGTTAAACAGTTCATACTGATTTTACCGATTATTGGATAATGGTTTTGAATCTTATTGAAATAACAGAACAGAGATGAAATAACTTTTTTTTTCGTGCCTTTTTCAATTTTTCTGTACTAGTTGAGTTTATTAACCATAAATTTATTAATTTATAGAGGCAGTTAAAAGAATTAATTATTAAGCATTTATAACTTTAATAGTTATGCATTTTTCTTCCCAAAAATATCTGAAATTTCTGGTTTAGTAAAAATTTATTAATTTATCGGGAAAAAATGGATTTCTTGATATTTAGAGTGATTAAGAATGATATGAATATATTCTTCAAATAAAATATTTGTCAATATTTGAATGGTTTTTTTTTCCTTTTCTATTATATAATTTTTCTTAGTAAAGCTTAAATCGGACATTGAGTATAGTAAGCCGAATTTCTAAATTTTATTTTCTTTCATAAAGATAAAAAAAAGACAGTGTTTACACTGTCGGAATGGCAAGAGATTTTGTAATAAAATAATAATTTAGCAATGATGTAGCTAATAGTTCTAAATATCAGATGATTTTGTGCAGTTATGAAAGGTGCATAATATAGGTGCAGATACTGAATGTGTCTTTCTCCATGCTGAAGCTCAAAATCATCTGGTGTCTTTTTGAAGCATTAAGCATTTTGAACTTATGATAGAATATAATCATTAATTCTTACTGCTGGTGGGTGAGGATGGGATGTAACTCTTCGTCTGAATGCTATGATTTTATTAGGATGGTGAAAAACTGAACATTTGCGAGTTGTTCAGTCCAATAGAACACTTCAATCCACCATTTACAGAATCATCTAGTACTTCACATTTTAAACTTGCAACAATTACATTCTGGCTCCTTGACAAAATCTGATTTCATTTTTACTAAGCTTTTTTCTTTCATTTAAACTAGTTAAATTCTTTTTACAAACCACATTTTTTTTTCCCAGTCAGTTTTGAATAGTTGATTATCAAATTCTTTTTGAACTTAGAATGACCTTGTGAATACGAACTCTTACAAATTTGTAGAACCAGGGATTATTCATCGGTATTAACTTCAGATCCGTCCATAATTCAAATATTTTGAGATTGAAATAGCAAAAATTCTATACAGATAGATGTGTGCATCGAATTTATGTATTATTTATATTTATTTGAAATACTGCTCTGACAGCGTTTGCTGAATAAATCATTCATAATGAACACAGAAATAGAAATTGCAGTTATATACACAGAGAACATAAATATTTCTAAAAATACGTTTGAAATTAGCAATCTGTCTGTTTTCAAATGCAGATAAGCTGAATGACAAAATTGGAGACAATTCATTTCATCGATTTTATATGTATTGTAAAGATGCTGATATTACCATTTTCGAATTAATAATATTTTCACATTACTTTTCTATACAAAAAATACAACAATAAAAATTATCACTCCAGACAATTTCTTCATCAAGAGGTCTAAAAGTGCAATATCCTAATAAAATTTTTAAATCTCTTCAAATAGCCTTTGAACTCAAAAAAAGCCGTTAGTTAGTGGACAAAAGAGCATTAACATGGACAGAAAGAGAAATGCTAAGAAAGTATATCTTACAAAGAGAGAACGGATATCTCTAAGAGTTTTTAATAGCTTCTACCGTTCACAAGTGGCTGCAACGTTTTTTTTTTTTTTTTTTTTTTTTTCTGATGACGTTAGCTGAAATTTTTCTTAGGATGTTTAGAAGGTGTTATATGATAGTCAGCGTGCAGTTGCAATTTCTTTTTCTGCTTTATGCATTGTGAATTTTACACACCTTCATTTTGCAGGTATGTTGCCATATTTTAATTAATTTTTTGAAAAGAAATCCATATATATTAAAATCACTAATTAAAAGCATATTACCACAGATTTCTGAAGTCAACTACTTAAAAAGTTTGTTACTTTTTTTAATTATTTTAATCCGAAATATTCTAGATCTATAAATAAATATTTATACAATTGAAATGTTGCAATACAAAACTACGATAAATGGAAAATTAATTGTTTTGTAATGCTACATTCTGCAAATTAATGAACTTAATGTATCACATATATTTTGCTCTTTCTCAGTTTTCCAGTTGATTTAGCGGCTGATTCATTGATCAATGTATTTATTACATTGTATTTCTTTCGAAATTTGAAAATTTTTTTAATAAATAATATATAATGTAATAATTTAGATTGTTTTTAGGGATTTTATTTTATCTAATTCAATAATTTATTTTTCTGATATTTTATTTATTATTATATTTATTTATCTGATATTTTATTTATTATTATATTTATTTATCTGATATTTTATTTATTATTATATTTATTTATCTCATATTTTATTTATATTTTTAACAATACTGCATTTGATGCATTAACTTATATTCTACAAATGTGCCTGAGTACGTTTCTGTATTTATCACTAAAAATTGGCTTTTGATGTATTGTCTCGGACTCGTGCCTTACAATGCGTATAAATGATTTATTTTTCTATAGTATATCCTCATAAATATATATACTTAATTTGACATTAAGGTTTACAAGAAATAAATGCTAATTTTAATAATTAATTGGTTTTCTCATTATCTATGCGAATATAACCATATGCATAAATTTAATATATCTGTTCATTTGCTTAGGTTTCTAATTTTCTTTGAGATTAAATCTTTAATTCGGTTAGTCGCTGGATTGTTTTACTAAGAAAATGCATTTGCATGCTTCAATATATAAAAAAACTAATCAATAAAATTGTGTTTTCCTTGATAAGAATTCTCATAAATTGTTTTATTGTTTTTCTGCAGCTGCTGTCTTAGAAAATATATTTGTTTTATTTATCAATAATCAATCTATTTTACATATTTAATTATCATCATTATCATTATGCGCATAATTCATTTTGATCATATACGATTATTTTTTAGATATAATTCATATTTTTCTCTTTAAAATTGGAAGAAAAGTAATTTATTTAGATACGTATTTTCTTTCCTTCTGTGGATACATTTTCCCTTCTGTGGAGCGTCTTTTGTTTTTATCTTATTCAATATCATATTTCATATCTATTAGGTTCAATTTCACATTCTAGGTAAACGAATTGACTCGAAAATTTAACTTCATGCCAATTTTCAATTAAATTTCAAAAATAGATACAAAAATTCTATATATTGGTTGAGTTTAACAGAAGTTCCTATTAACTAATCCTTAAATTAAAATATTATTTTGATAACTGAATCACTTTAAGATTCAAATGAAAGTTTAAATTCGCTATTTTAAAATTCAATTTAACAGAACTATTTTTGTTTAATGATATTCATTTACAATCGAGTTATTTTTATTGAGTGTTTGCATTTCATTCATAGTCAGCATTCTTTACATTAGATACAAAAATTCTATATATTGGTTGAGTTTAACAGAAGTTCCTATTAACTAATCCTTAAATTAAAATATTATTTTGATAACTGAATCACTTTAAGATTCAAATCAAAGTTTAAATTCCCTATTTTAAAATTCAACTTAACAGAACTATTTTTGTTTAATGATATTCATTTATAATCGAGGTTTTTTTTTTTTTTGAGTTTTTGCATTTCATTCATAGTCAGTATTCTTTTTTAATTCTTTGATAGTTTTACAATGATTGTTTAAGTATTATAGCTTTCTAGCTTTTACAATTTGCTTAAAATGCTAAATATATTGTAGTACATAAAATCTTTGATTGAAAATAGATTATGCACTCGCATAAATGTACATTCGTATTCAGGCTAGTTTTCTCATATTTTGTAGGATGAATATGGCACATTAAAACAAGATATTTATATTCTATATTATGTATCTTAGTGAATTCTGATTATTACATTAGTGAATTCTGATTATTACTAATTATTACATTACATATTGATTATTACATTATATCGGAAATTCAATTCTTAGGTTGTTCGATGTTTCAGAAATCACAACCCGATTTAAAAATCTTGCTTTTACATTCTCAATTTGTGGCCAAGCAAAAATATTCTTATATTAAATATAATCCGTATTTAATTCAATGTTTTTTCCCCATCAAATTGGTTAGACTTCAATCCAAAAATCAATATGTACTACTTCTTCAGTTTTGCATGAACATTTATCAAATATTTTACACAAATGCCAGGAACATAATATATTCGATAGAAATGAATAAAAAATCTAGGGATCTAATCTTAATGTTTGTGAGTTCCGGAAGTCGGATTTCTGTGTTAATGAGCCCCCATAAAATGACGTCAGGGGCCACGTGACGAATTCTCCAACCATGCGGGATAGCACGTGCCGCGGGGACCGCACGGTGTCTCGAAATACAGGAGCAGTAACTTATTATAACGCACTCCCTGAAATATGCGTGAATTGTTGGGGGATGGGCGGGGTACCACATTTGGCGTTTTATTCACTTTATTTCAAAACCAGAAATGTTCCAACGTTGAAAATAAAAAAAAACTGCTATTACATTATTCTCTGTTAGGTTTTTTGCTTTCTATTTTGTATTCGCTTTCATATAATAAACATTTTAATAGATTGTTTATTGAAATAGAAAAGATAATTATGAATACTTTTGATAAATAATGATATCTGATTTTTGACAATTTATATTAAAGCAATAACATTTGAAAAAATCATGCTAAATATTTTTCCATTCTGTATCCATATAAATATATGTATAAAGCAGTATTCCTTATTCACTGGTTGTATATGTTACGGTAAATACAATAAACCAGTGATTATAAGATTAATGGTGATTATGGCAATCACAGGTAATTCTGCATAATCATTTGATTAATCACATTTATTATAATATATTTTATTTGTCAGTTAGAAAAACGATCTCTAAAGCATTTTAGCATAAATATTTTCGATTGTGGCTATAAATCTCGACCACACTTTTTCATATTCTTTTAAATTTGGAGACGTTTCACAAAATATATGACAAAAACCTTTCTAAGATTTTTTTTAAATGTTATATTAGGGTGTATTCAGTTATTATTAATATACATTTGTATTCTTTTTATTAATTTCCTTAGCGTTTTCTTTCGAAATCTTGCTCTAACTCTAGCGAATCTTGCTCTAACTCTAGTAAAAACTGAAAAATTAATTGCATATTTGTGTTTTCAATCCATAAAAATAAGGCTTTGTTTTCATTTATTATATTCTAATTTAAATGATAATCGTAAGGTTTGGTTGGTTGTCATTTGCTACTTCGATATATCTAAATATATAAAAAGAGATGGAAAATGTCGAGAGCATTACAAATTTTTTACAGCATTGTTTAGTTTGATTCATAGTTGCAGAAATGATTATATTATTAATAGATATTAAAACTGAAAATTTTAATAGTCATTTCCATTTTCATGATATTTATGAAGGGTCCATATTCATTGAACATTGCGCAATGTGCCTCATGTTCAAAAGGATAAGAGACAGGCATTTTTATTTCTTAAAAATTTCCGTTACTTCCTATGCATTAAACTGAAAATATTTTCAACGAACTGAAAGTTAACTATTATTTGAAAAGCTCCAGTGCCATTAACTATAAAACCTGTTCGGCTTACCATTTTATCTTGATCTCAGTGAACTTTTGAACACCTTTCTTTTTTACACAAAACGGACCTCTCGGCGGTACCTTGCTTTATTTTTTTCCCCTTTTGAAGGGCATTTGGGATACAGGGTCTGGTCTGATTGGCGATAAATGACGCAGAACCAACCGTGCAACCCACCCTCCAAAGCATCCTTTTCTCATTCCACATTCAGGATGAAGGGAGGACACTAAGCAACAATGTCATAGCAACCAGGGAGCTTCATTGAATATGTTTGGAATATAGTGACGCTGCTATTCAGATGAATATTGCAATTGTACAACAGTTTGGGAACGATGCCTTGCTTTGTCATCATGGTGTTTGGTGAGTCTATACAATCTCAATCAGTGAATTTGACAAAATAATGTAAAATATTTATAAAACCCTTTGTCATTTAAATGAAAACATCATCCTTTTCTTCTGTAACCATTTCTTAAATTATTGTAATTGTATTATAGGAAATGAATGTTTTTATATGTGAACGTAGCTTTTTATCTATTAAAAGGAGGTCAGTTAAAGTACTGACGTTTGTGTGAAAGGTAATATTTATAAGTGCTAGAATATACATCTTGTCTGCTAATTGTAAATGAAGAAAAACTTTCAGATTTCAATTTTTCTCTCTCGAAATATCTATTGTTATTTTAATGAAACGTTTATCAAGATTTGTGAATAGTTACTCTCTATTTAATTTCATATTTAAATTTAAGTATATATTAATCAAGATTCCACATTTTTAAATAAAATTATGTTGAATCTCTAATTCTTTGTCGTTTAAAATCTTAACACTTAACTGGATGCAGCAGAGTAATTCTGCTTTCGTGTAGTGCTGTATTTTAAACTTTAGTTTTCAGTAGTCTTAAAACAAGCCTTACAACTTGTCATTATTTTTTTTTAGATTTTCTTATTGTCAAAAACCATTGCATAGACAAATTCTCAGTGATCATAATTTAATAATAGGCAAGAAATAATTAAAAAGAAACCCGACAGCTTTTTAAATTTATAGGTACAAAGTCTTTTATAAGAAAAATAATAACACCATTAATTCTAAGTAAAAAATGTAGAGGTTTTTTTAATTGTAGTTTTGTATTCTAATTATAGTCTCTTTAATTAATTCTCGGTGCTTTTGATTATTTAAAAGTCAAGAATTAAACAAGAAATCTGAAAGGAGAGAATTAACTAAATGAATAATTATTGTTAATGGAAATTCATCTGAATATTAACAAAATTTGTTTCCTTCTTTGCTATTAATTTAAGCACCAAAAATTATTTCATAATTTTTCTCGCATCAAGCGAAATTGTAACCATTCCGTCTCAAGGAATCTTTTTTCAATGTTGATCTTCTTTCGTTTCTGTTTGATCTGATTTTAAATTTACGCTTCAGAATTAAATTAATAAAGGGGTAACTAATATATTAAAGTTTGTAACAAGAAATATACATACTATTTTATAATTAATAATTCTAATCGATAAAAATGGACTTATTATCATTTCATATATCAATAAAATTATTAAAATGAAAAATATTATAAAAAATAGGCATTTTTTGATAATATATTTGTCGGAAAACAATACAATATCGAATTCCACTGAAAAAGATAAGTACAAATAATAATAATAATGATATTAATGATAATATTAAGTTTGCTTTGGAATGAATGTCAGTAATTCATAAAGCAATAATCAAATTTAAATGAAATACGATTTCATTGAAATATATTTTCCATAAGAAATATTACGTCATCAAATACTGAAAAAACGTGCAAAAATTCAATATAAAATGTACAAAAATTACGATAAAATGTATGCAAAAAAGCAAATAAAAAACGTTCAAACATGCAATAAAGAAAAAAAATATATGAAAACTAATGCGCGATGAATTTTAAAAGTCAAAATGGCAATGACCAAGTTTAAATGAAATAGTTTTTTCGGATTAAAACTTGAATTCAACTTTGCCAAAATATTAAATTTGTCAGAAAAAACTCAGTAGATTGCAAAGTACTTCTTTTCAATCTACTAAGCTAAAACTGCATAAAATATATTATCAAATATAATAGATTTGTGCATGGAGAAATATAATTCTGGAATTACATTGAAAGAGGAAAATAATTTAAATTTCAAATCTTCGTTAAAATATAATACTTTAAATTATACTTTGAAATAAATCTTTTTTGAAGCGGGTCGTAAAACAATACCGATTGAAAGGAAAATTTATCAGTTTTAGATTGTAGAAATACTTCTTCAATTTGATAATTTATCGGAAGTTATTAAAGAAAATATTGAACAATTTCACTGAAATTTCATTTGAGAAACTGATTGAAATTTTGAAAAATAGTGGTCAAAGTTTAGACCATAATATTTCATGTAAAATTTAATAACTTGTTGTTTATTTTTAATTTTGACATTGCTATCTTTGACGGATATGAGAATTAGAGTATTAATGACAAAATATAAGCGTAATTATGAATGATTCCTGAATTTCGTTTTTAAATCTCATGATTTGTTTTAAATAAATAAACTTTGTTTTGCAGCATGAAATAATTGGAAATGTAATGGAATATTTCTTTCTTCGGAATTTTCTTTCAGAATAAAACTGTATACCATGTAACACAAAATTGGTTAGAAATTTTCTTGCAATCAGATAATAAAAATGTAGTATATTTATGAAATTTATATAGTTTTAAATGTATTATATTTATGAAATTGAAAGTTTAAGAATGCAGTAATGCTATTTAATTTGGGAAATAATAATTGTGCCAATAAGATGGCTATTATTTTATTGAAATCAGATTTTAAAATGAAATAGCTGTTACACATGAGGCAAACATATTTAATTAAGCAAGAAAAAATAACTCTTCCAGTTTTCCCTGCATATTCTGAAGACTTGTAGAAGCTACTGGTATAGCTTTGAAAATACACTGAAACAAATGAATGCCGAATAAAAATCTTAGTTTCATACTCAATAAAAATTCAGAAAAATGAAAAAAAATATTTGATATAAAGGGTATGTGAAATGGAAATTAAAATAATTTTTCATTCGCTAAAATCTTACTTTTTTAAAAATGTTTTTATATATAGAGAGAGAGATAATTTTGAAAAGTATGCATTATTGTGAATTCTTGCGTTAATGAAATCAATTTCCTTTATTCATTGGATCATTTTTCTCCTCTCGAGAAAATTTCCCTTTTGCATACTTTGTACATTAAAAGTTAATATTACTAAATTTTTTTTTCAAATTTAGCCCATGTCTTTGTATTGAGTGATGAATAGTAAGTGGTTAACGGTGGTTTGACGCTTCCATCGATTCATTCACACCATTTCATGCATAGAGCTTCTAAAAATGAATGCGCTCCTTTGATAACGGGGGAGGTGTTGTCCTTTCGCATGCATGCTTCAGGCTATAAGCACTTCAGTTTCAGCTCAATTGCTCTTCACACAGAAAATTTAACGTATGCTAAGTTTCCGGGGTACCATCTGCGACTGAGTCATTTGACGTTAACTGCATTTTAAACTGGGACTTACGGGGGTGGAGAGAGTTGAAAGAACTTGCCTTCCGAAAAAGTCAGCCCATGTTGCAAATTGCTCTTTCGGGGATCCAGGGACACTACCCGATCGCTATCCCTGATGAGTCAGTAGCAAAAAGAAAGGATATCCATCCATGTTCCAGTTTTCCGATAGGAAGGTGATTAATTTGTTTCGGAACTAACCCGATCTAGTCAGTGTACATATAAGATGGATGATTATTAATGATATCATATCATAGCTTTTATTTAGTTTAAGCGTAGTTTCTTTATAGTTAGGATTTATTTATTGAATAAATTTTGGTGCAGACATATCATCAAGTTGGTAATAGTTTCTAGTTTATTTAAAATTGTTATATAAAGACGATTACTTTTTTTTTTATACTAACTGTATCATATCGCCATACTCATAGCATGAGCTGAGTTTTGACAATTACATAGATAAAACTTAAGTACTATAATAATCATGACTAGGATAGGAAAAATTTTGTTAAACAAGGTTTGGTGCAAGCATATGACCAAATTGATAATAGTTTCTTCAAATGTTTGTTAACAGATTTTAGATCTCTTTTACTGATTGAAGTGTCTGGATCGTACATCAAATTAAGAGATTTTTTTATATTTACAATTATTTCAAAGCAAATATAATAATTTTTTAAAATAAAAATCACTTGGAAATATCTAATTATGTCCGATGTCATTTCCTTTCTTATATAGATGATTGTGAAATAAAAATTAGAATCTAATCAAAATTTTAAGTAAATTCGTTATTCAAAAGTTTAAACTGGAATGGCTGATTTTGTAAAATCATCTGTACGATAATATTTAATGTACGATATCTGTACGATGATATCTGTACGATATTATCGTACAGATATTATCGTACAGATATCGTACAGTATCTGTACGATAATATTAATATTTAATATTCTGTATGAATTTTCAATGAACTAACATTACTACTTTCATATGAAATTTACAAATACAGCTATGATTCTTTACTGCTGCGTCATGTAAAAATTACGAATAAAATGTGTAATTTTTAATCTTTTATTGTATACCTTTGCAAAGTGCATGAAATATTAATATTGTAATTTTAACTTTGTCATGCAATGCTAAGTCTTTTTGTTTGTCAATTTTTTGAGCGATTTTGAATGTTTATATAAGAAGACTACTATGCATATTCATGTTCTAGTTTCATAGCAAGACTGATATTATATTAAACAATGTTGTATAATCATTCTAGATTTAAGATATATGTGTTAATGTAGCAAATTAAGAGACAGCAAAAAGAAGTGTAAATTTTTCTTATTTTTATTTAATATGTACAAAGATGCCCCAGTAATCGATATAAATATTTTTATTAAAGTTTATTGTAGATATGAAGGAGCGGACAAACTTAGGTGGCAAATAAACAGATTTTTACAAATAATATTCATTAATGTAAAATTACATATTTTGAAAATCTATATATATGTATATATATTTGAAAATGGAAAACTTTGGGGTGCAGGCAGTCATTGATGAAATACGAAAAAAGTTTTCAAATGAAAGAAAATTTTTCGAAAATATTGCTGTATTTGTAGCTAGGGAGCACTATTGCTTGTTTTCTCCATAGAAAATATAAAAGGAAATAATGTTTTATCGATTTTTAGAAATTTTCGGCATATCTAGAAATTATAATCTTTTTATATAAAACGATTAACGAAATCGATTCAGTGGTTGGAAATAAGTGATTGGTTCTTTTCTTTCCCTTTTATTTTAATTTATAAATTTTATTAACTTACAGTGCTGGTAACAGTAGGATATTATTTTTATTTATAAAATCACTTATTAGAAATTACATATGGTTTGATGTATTTTGTGTTTAAAAATGTGTTCGATGTATAAAAATGCATTTTATCACATCAGTTCAAATAATTTGTGAGTTTTATTCATTTTTATTTATTTAGTTTTTAGTTATTTTATTAATTTTTGAGAATATATAATAAGCAAAGTTGAGATGAAAACATTCATTTTTATTGCATTGTATTTATTTAGTTTGTATTTACTTATTTATTGTATTTACTTATTAATTCTTAGTTTAATTAATAATAAGGAAATTCAATCATATTAAATCTAAGACACTCCAGACTCTCCTACATTTGTTTTTGTTTTATTGTTCACTGTTGGTCAATTTTTTTTTGAGAAGTTGCGTTTATTTCCCATTGTTTTTATTCTGTTTCTTACAAGCTTATTCATTCTAACAGTAATTATATACCTTGTTTTATTGTTTTTTCCCCAAGTTAACTTATGTGACAAAAACAGGTTATGATAAATTGTTTCGGCCTACACTTCTGTGGTTTCAACACCGGGACGCCAACACAGAAACTACAGAAAACGTTAATAAAAGGATCTCCTCCTGTTAGAATACAAATGTATCAACACTTTTCTCGTAGATGCTTGGAATTGCGCAGTAATTTTGTTTTATAGTGTTTGTCAAGAAAAGTGAAATGAGTCGTTTTAGGATATAAATTATGAAAAGCAGTTCCATAAAATGCTTTTATAAAGGATGGTAATTTATTTGCCCTATAAAAATGGAATATGTGGATTTGTGAGAATTATGGTGGAATATGGCAGCTAAAAATGAAATATTCTACATCGTACATCAGCATGCTTTAAGTGCATTGAATATACATTTTGTGGCTTTTAAGTACTTTCAGTAAGTTAAATCTTTCATTTTATATATTCATACTTTTCTGTCATATAATTGATGATCTAAAAAAGTAAATAATTTCAATTAATTTATTTACAATCATACATTTATGAGTGACATTCGTTTAGATAGAAATGCAATCTTTAAATAACCTTGTTTTTAATTTCAGCTCACTTTTAATTTAGAGTATTATTGTTCACCTATAAAATAATTAGATATATTTTTCATTGTGTTATAAAAATAAGATATTCTTAAAGAAACCTTTGTCGTTTTAAGTAAAAAAAATATGATCAGAGTTCATTTTATATTAATAATGAAAAAAATTAACTGAACAGTGTTTAGCGTCATGAAAAATATTCTGCTGCAATTATAGATTTTTTACTAACTGCCATTCTTCCTTGAAAATTCCTTAGAGCAGTAGCTTTAAAAAAATCATTGTATTTCAAAAAGATAACTTAAACAAAAAGATAACTTAAATTTATTTTTTGAAATAAACGTTATTCTATTAATGTGTAAAATTATTTTATAATTATTTATAAAAAAAATTACCATCTGAATAATATTGCTAATACAGCATATACAGTACTGGAAATATCTTATGCTTTAAAAAAGAAAATGTTATGCACAAACATTACTACTATCAGATTTTTCCAGATTTCAAAAGAAGTGGGACCCCCCCCCCCCCCCTCCTGAATTTTCTCAAAAATAAAGGTCCAGCACAGATTTTTTTTTTACATCTAGTATTAAAAAAGGGGGTTGTAAGTTTGTTTCAAATGAGAACGCGTTTGAAAATTTTATGTAGATAATACTACCTGCTAAGAGGCGATATATTTTGATTATACTTATTTTAATACTTCTCACTATATAAAGTATTATAGATAAAAGATTCATCTTTTAACAAATAAAATAGTGGAAATCTTATTATTATCTCTACTAATAATTAAGATGAATATGTGTGTGTATTGGCGCTCTAGAGGCCAGATCATTTAATTTACAACTATCAAATTCGGTACATATATATATATACTTTGGAGGTCGGGAATGTGCATATCGGAGCGTTTTTTAAAAATCCTAATTATAATTTTAATCGATTAAATATTAAGCTGAATCTTGACGTTTTCCCACGATGACTTCCAAAGACATTATTTCACAAAAATAAGTTTTGCGCCTTTTCAAAATTAAAAAAAAAAGGTCTTTAAAATTATATAAATTTGTCATGGAAATTTTTGCTGAATTTTAGCAATTTTTAATCATTTTTTTTTGCTTAATTTTCAATAATATATTACATTATTACCCTGAACTTTAAACCGTTTTTGATGTTTCATAACATTTTTTATCGCATGATCTTCTTCCTTTAACAGAATCCAGGAAAGAAGGATTATATTTAATATCTGTAAAGTTTACGAGATAAATAAAAAGATGAAATTACTGTGCCACGAAATTCAGAAGATGGAAGATTCGAACATTTATGTTTTTAGTAGCGTCATGATGCCATTTGACCGGTCTCTATTAAAAGATTCATGTGTACCAAAAACAGAGCACAAGACAATTAAAATAATATGGCTTTAATATCAGATAATTTGAAGGAATAACGTATATTTACACGTATCTAATCTGGATTGATTGATTGGATATTGATTTCACTGAAATTAAATTTAATCAACATCTCCGGCGAAACAGTTGGTTGCCAAAAACGACTAGTAAAAAGTAAAACAATAATTTATGCGTTCTGACAATAGATAAAGATTTTGTTTTCATTTTTGTTATTAATATTTATATTAAAACAGTTTATTCATATACAAAAGATATTGGAATGAATAACTGAAATAAGCGAAAAAACTTATTGTATCATTTTTTTCTTTATGAACGAAAGTCTTAACAGCAATATTAAACAGCTTGGAGCGGAATACCGAAATAAATTATAAAAAATTCCAGTCACATTTACTTTATTAAATTTGATATCCCTTAGGATATGAAACAATTTGTCTGTAACGTAATGTTGTGTTCATTCCAAAATTAAATATACCCTAAATGGTTATGTTATTTGGCAAATGCAAATGTTCTTGAGCTATAAATATCACCAGAATTGCAGTGGGTTAGTTCTATTATCTTTTGATATTCACAAATGTACATGTGCCTTTCTGGAAAGTTGGCAAAGAGTTCAAATTGCTTGAGAGTAATTGTCCGTAGGGAATTCATTCTATCAGATTATTTCATTATTCATATTGTGATTCAAATAAAAGAAAAAAATCCATTTATTAAAAGCAAAAAGAACAGAATTATCTTTATAATAACGTGTTTATATTTATTCTGAAGGCTTTTTAATAATTAGTTTCAATTTTGGCAGGATTGAAACTGTAGCAAACACAATTTCTATTCTATCTTTCTTAGTGTGAAATGGAAGATTTTGTAGAGTTTTGTCGTCATTTACTCACATTATTTAAATTAATCAATGGAAAATTTTCCAGGTAGAATTAATCCATTTGAATATAATATTGAAGTTTCGTTTTAATTCTGGTAGAATAAAATAAAATATCATACTCTATTGCTCTAAAATAGTTTAGTTTAATGAAATATTGCGCATCAATAAGAATTAAAAAGCGTTTAAAATAATATTCTTCTATTGATATGCTAGAGCAACATTCCTATCTAACCTATATTATTTTTTCTTCTTTTTTGATTTTAATGCAATAAATTGTTTTAATGCACTGTTTAAAATGAAGCAGTTCATTTTTCTCTCAATTTCGATGTTTCAAATTTGTTGAAAATGGCTTTTGCCATTCAACTCAAAAATTATTACAATTATATTTTGAAACTTTTTTAATAATCGCTGTTAAATGTTTAAGAAATATTGACTACCAGACGGTTCATTCCTTGAATTATTTGGTTCAAATTTTTATGCACATCTACGTTTTAGAAGCTAAATCTGTGTGTTAAATTTTATCTATTTCACACTATGTCGTTATCTCTCCCACTTTCACTCGAACACCGAGGTAGACAGATTTCCTGTAAATGGATTAAGTATAAAATTTGATAGAAATGTTATACTTAATGTTATGCGTGTAAAAACCACGTATCAAATATCATTCATCTGATTCAAAGTGTTTTTAAGTTACTACATTCAAAGACATACAACGCGACTGATAGACAAATAAAATTCAAAAAAAAAAACACACACACACACATGTTTTTGGATTCAGGAAGGTATGAAACATTGTGATTCAAATATGACCATTCTGACTGAATTTTTGTTGTTGTTGTTTCTAATGGCACTTGTGATTTTAAGCCAAGAGTGCGTTTCTTGTTTTTTTAGTAGCGTCATCTAGAACCAGGAGTACGACTTAGCTACACACACGACACAACTCTTTTCACGGGGCGGACTTCATTCATACATTTCATTAACTCATCCACAGATCGTCATTTAGACCTTACTCAGAGAACGATCACCCCTGATTCAATACCCCAAGTGATATTACTCTCGACCTGGAGGACTTTGTGACCGCGACAGATTTATATGTGCGAAAGCCACCACACACATGGAAAGTCTTCGCTTGGCGGGGTTCGAACTCGCAACCCAACCAGCGCCCTACCAACCGGTCTATCCCGGCTCTACAGAAGTTTTTTGATGGCTTCAAGGAGTAAAGTATTGCAATCGTCAAAAATTCAAATTCGAGATTTAGAATTTTTTGACGATGGCAATATTTTTTCTTTGCGTATTTTATATACGAGAAAGATAAAAAGTGAAATGCAACATCATTCTGACAATCAAATAAATTTGTATGTCCGTAAAAGTATTATGCAAATTATTTTTAGCTGTAGTTAGTTGATTCTGCTGTAGTTAGTTGATGTATATTGGGCAGTGAATATAAATTGAATAATAACTTCACTTGAAGATAAAGCAAATATGTGTAATTTTGGTGGATTTAAAAGAAAAAAAAATTCATCCTTTGGGATAGAAAAAGATTTGTCTGTTGCTTATTTAATTCTGTTCCTAACTTTATTTGTATAGCTCCCGTAGATTTTAGTTCAGCTGTCCAAAGAACATCTTGTTTTCCTACTAATGAAATCATAAATCTACGCGATAAGGCAAAATAATTTTTTTTGTTAGATTTATAGGAAAGGTTTTATTGTAAAAATCCTAGAAATATTCTTAATACTTTTTAATGTCATTTCGCGAAGAGTGTATGGTATAATGATTTCTTTCACAGAAAAAAAATATTATATTTGTCAAAAAATCATATAATCTTAAAGTTTCGTCGCATACCGACCTTTTAGATCGATTTACTTAAGAAACAGTGGCGGATTTCTGACTAGGTAGTTTAGACAACTGCCTTGAATTGATGAACTGAAAGCGAGCTACAGGCAGGCCAACGAAAATATATCATTAACTTCTTTCTCAAATAAATAAATCTAAAAATATAATTGAATATGAAATATTAAGATAATGTTAACACTTGTCTGATAATATAAGTAAGGTTTCAATTTGTTTCATTACTTTCATTTAGTTACTGTAGTAAATATAAACAGCAAGCATCTGTTTAAATATAATTATGGTAAACCGGATGCCGGACTTTAATGAGTAATCTATACTTATATAAAGCTCAATGTGTGTGTGTTGGCGCTATACAGGCCAGGCCAATTGACCTACAGTTACCAAATTTGGTACATGTATACCGTGGAGGTCGGGAATGTGCACCTGGGATACCTTTTTTTTTTTGAATTTTTACTTAGAATTTTAATTATTAATTAAAAATTAACTTTCCCGCCAAAAAATCTTTTCATTTCCTAACCGCCAAATGAGTAAAGCTTTAGTTTTTTTCCCCACGCTAACAAGGATAGGCTTAACATAACATTGTTAATTAATTGATCTTTCAGATTCATTCTGAAGTACTTTTGAATTAAAATAAAACAGAATAAAGGAAATTAAAAATTTCTAATGTGCGTAGCATTACCCCAACTGGTGTAGAAAATTCACGCATTTGTGTTACCATAACTGGCGTTGAAAATTCATGCATGCGCATTGTGTTCTGATTGTTGACAACTATTTTCAACGGATGCGGACATGATTTAAATTATTTTTAGGTTAGTTTTATGCTTTTGTAATTAAATTGTATTTATGTTAATCATATATTTTTTGTATATGCTTATAGTTTTAAGTACATCGTCTTTTTAAGTAGTTTTTTTAACCTGTTTTCGACCGATTATTTTAAATGATTCTGTTTATTCTTTTAGTGTTTGATGCATTTAAAATCAAACATTGTTAATTAATCGATCTACTCATGATGATCTGAGAAAATTTTCTTGATATTTTCTTGAGATATTACATAAATTAAGAAATATATTCTTTAGCGCCCATAAGGTTTAAATGCTCAGTGACTCTGGTTTCGGTAATTATATTGTTAAAAAAATGCTTTGTTTCAGTAAAAAATATTATTATATTAATTGCAGATTAATCATTTCCACTTTAATTTAAAGCTTAAATTCTACGGGAGTTAACAGAAAATTAAAGTGACACATATTACATTATGACTGAAGGTCTTTATAATAATTATAATGAGTGAATTATATGTCTATCAAAATTTGAAGTTTTGAAATATTTTGACGAAGAAGCTATTAAGGAAGGAATTACATAAAATATTTAATTATTAAAATTTTAATGAGCATTATGATTGGCGAACTGGCTGCTCACCAAAGGCGGCTAGTAATAAATAAAAACACATATTTCCACAAAGTTACTAATTTAAAGAATTGAATTAATCAACTCTCTAATCAAGCAGTCATGAGTTGTAATAAATAAAATCATATATTTCCACGAAGTTACAATTGAAAAAAAACTAAATCATTATTTGACATGCTTATTAAAACAGGAGACTTCATAATAAACATTATTTAGAGTCGTAAAATGGCTAAATCTACCACTAGATCGGAAAACGCAATTTTGTATTTTATTCGTTCTATTTGCTAATTAACCAACTCCAAATCACTAAGTTAGATTATGAATTTTTAAAAGCAAATATTATCAATCTTTTGATCAAAATCGTAAATTTATATTAAATTTCTTATGAAATCCGCCAAAACGGAAACTTTCTATCTATATGCGTGAAAATATTTAAAATACTCGCTACAAACTAAACAAATGATACTTACCTTCTAACTCACTTAAATCTGCATCAAATTTTGAATGCAATTCATGAAAAGCGAGACGTGTTTTAGGCATTTGGTTAAATGACAGAAGAAAATAATTTTTTCGCAACTATTTCAAATTTATAGGAAGATATCTCGATTAATACTGAAATGGACAGTTGGGTCTGAATCCTTAAAAGGTTGAAGACCGCTAGGGTGTCTACTTTTCTTTCTAAAAATCTTGTTATATAAGTAATTCGAATCTTTTCAGATGTTGCACTTTTTTTCTTATTCGAGATAAGTTTCAACCGTGGGTGTAACAGAAATCGCAGTTATAAAGTTATGGGTGTGACAGGATCGAATCTGTAGAATCTTCATCTACCTCACCTTTTTCCTACTGTCCCTTCACGTGTGCACCGGTAATTTATTAGAGGAATGACCAAGAGATGGGTGGACAGGTTTCAATTTTCAAATTGCACACACCCGATAAAAGTAACGTAAACAGATCAAAAGATTGGGGGTGGAAAGTTTTGAGTAGGATACCACATCCTTGGAGAAGGCCAAAAATTCATCTTGTGATTCATTGAATAGCATTTCAAGCGTAATTACTTAGTGGATACAGAACACTTTTTTTTTTTACTTGCGGAAAACAATTTTTATGTTGTAGGAGGAATAAAAAGGGAAGGTTTTTCTTTTGATTATTTGGTCATTCATATAGAGATGTTGAAATAATTTGATTCTCCTCTTTCTTTTGCAATGGATTTTCTGAAGGATTTTGATTTATATGTAAAATGAAAAGTAAAGGTGAAGCTAATGTGAAGGAAATGATTTTACCTTTTATAATTAAAATAACAATTTCAATATTTTACTTCAATCAGAATAAATAACAATTATCAGCATGTTTATTTATTTAGTTGATTTAATTTTAAAGCTAATCGACTTTTCTAAAAATAAAATTATTTAATGTCAATTGAATAATCTTTTTTTCTTCTTATCCGTTTTTTATCATGTGAGAACATGATTTTGTTTTGGTTAGGGGCATTTGAAGCTCGAAATCGCGTAGGCAATGAACAAAGCGTAAATGGCGATTTTCATCATCAACTTTTAATCGCGTATATTTTTTTACTTGCTTTTACCAGTATTGCAATATTATTATGTATGTCTCTTTGAAAGCAAATGCGTTTTTAAAAGTTTGACCTGCTTTTACCAGTATTGCTTTATTATTACGTATGCTTCTTTGACATCAGAACTATGACATCATAGTTGTTATTTCATCTCAAAAATTTTGTTTGCCAGCTAGAAAAATTGAAAATGATTGTTTCAAACTAGTTAATGACTCAAATTAATTACGACAAATAATGACTTAAAAAATAAAAATGTTTTCACATGATAACTTGAAATTTGTAATCCTATATTTTTTTTTTTTTTTTGACAAATGGAAATTATTTATATAAACCGCTAAGAACAGTCATGCTTGTTTTCCGCTTGTATAAATTGGCTTGTTTTCTGAATTGTTCTAAGTAATATACAAAGTTTTATACTAATTTTGTTTTTTTTTTTAGAAATTGAGATACTTTTTTTCTGTATTGTACCTTATTTTATAGCTTGCTTACGGACACCCGGATCCAGGAAAATCTTCATTATTTTATTTTTACTGTTATTATACTAATATCCTAATACATTATAAATGGGAATTTCCTAAACCGATATAAATAAAACCTCTTTCACGGTTTGCAGTTTATTTCGGGGGAGGAGGATCATTGGTGAAATATTCATACTTGTAAAAACTTTTTGATGTTGCTATTCAATATGTAAATTAAGTCCTAATTCCATTCTTTATTAAGTCTTTGATTTTGATTTTCTGAGATAACGATACTAAAACTTATACCATCACTAAATTAAAATCAATAATTAATTTTATTTAAATTTTCATCCAGAATTAAGAACTCCACTTTTAGCTTATTCTATATATATGTTGGAAAGAACAAATCTTTTATTTGGATTATTTAATGGTGCATTGTTATCATATTAAAAAGTTTGCGATCAAGAAATTATTAATATTGTTTGGATTGCATAGTCTGCTATTCTCATGCACAATGTTGTTGTTGTTACTTATGGCACTTCACTAGCCCGCTGACAGTTACCTGTCAGCGATTTAAGGCTAATGAGCGTCTCTTGTTTTTCCAGTAGCGCCAACTAAGACCAAGAGTACGACTTAGCAAATTCATGCATCACATTCGCTTGCACATCTTATTTCTGAAAGGGGGGGGCACGTTCACACACCTCATTGATAGAACAACCATAGAACCCGGTATGCCTCATTGGTAGAACTCGAACCGGTATGCTCAGATCACAGGGATGACGCGCTACTCCTCTTACAGGACGCCGGCACACAATGTTTAAATGATTACTCATCAAATTTACTTTCAAAAACATTACTAGGATTTGTAATTCTTCACAGTTTTGACATATTTTCAATGTTTAACGAAAATATAATTATAAGATTTTAAAGATCACAATAACTTATAAAACTATTTACTTTTAATTCGCAGATTTTTTATCATAAATGTTTAAATTTATGAAGAGCATTAACTACATTGCTAAAATAATTTGATTTTGTTTCAGGATGCAGTCCGGACAATGTTGACTCAGTATCTGGAAAGATTCTCCCAGCTGGCTGGGAGTTTAATCAATTGCGGACCGGTTTTGAATTGGCTGGAGGTAAGAAACAGTTAAAATTACTCTAAGTTTTCCCATTTAAATAATTTGGCTATTTTATTTTATTTAAAAGCTGTTTCGAAATATTTGAATTTAATCAAAATTGTTTAACTTTTTCCTCATGTTTTTAAAAATTTCTGAAGACGATCTGAAGTTTTAATTACATTTTTTTTTCTTTCTTTCATATTTGTACTAATCATTTTGTGCAAAAATTTTTTTTGTAATTCTTGATTTCATAAAAATCATTTCATACCATTCGTGATACCATTCTTCATAAACATTTTAATACCACTTTTAAAACAAAATGCGATCTTTAATAAATTTCAGGGAATAAATTTTTTAAATCTCATCATTTGCAGACTAGAGGTAATAGACGAATCATGCACAAATACACTTATATCCTAAAGTCAATTATAAACATTAGTCTTAACTTAATCGAATTTCTGCACTGTCTGTGATAAAGCTGTCACATCGAAATCAAATCATTTAGTCTCAATTACATATCACAGAGTAATGGTTGCATTAAATCTCTTCAGTTGGACAACAGAGGTAACCGACTTATTGTGACCGACGAGGCAGCGATCAATACTCCAGCTGTTGCGGCTGCTTATGTGATTAAAAGATATGCCTCCCAGGCAAATGATGAAATCTCGCTCGAAGTAAGTACGATGGTTCATTTATCATTTACTGAATGTATTATGTAGATTTAGTTGAATCTAAAAGTAGCATTAAATAGACATCATATAAAAATCATTATTGCAATCTTCATTCACAAAATCAAATCAAATGCTAATATATAAAAATCTTAAAAAAATTGTGTATAACAATTTGATTATTAGACATTCATGCTGGACGATTATAGTTTATTCAACACTTACAGAATTTATTCTACATTCTAAATTTATTTGGGACAAAAGATATCATTTAATATGGCCATAAAATAAACACCCATAATTCCTTGTAACATTTTTTTTCATTTAGAATATTAAAAGGATTTAAAATACTATATTTGCCTGTAAAAACAAATAAGACATTTATTTACAATGTATATATGAAATGATATTTAAATGCTGAATATTGCTTTGAAATACCTAAACCAATCTTGTCCCCTAAAATATGAGGGTTGCCCAAATAAAAAGTGGTCAAATTTGTGTCAGAATGACTGCAGCTATAGCAGCGCCACTGAACAGGGATGAAAAAGAGTGGTAGGGTGCACTGCTTACGGCATTCAACAATAAAAGCTGTTCGTGGCAGAGAAAATTGATCGAAAGTGAAATCATGCTATAAATGGATGCGTCCTCCAGAACAGAACTACGCGCGGTAGTACGGTTTCTAATTCTAACCGTAGACCACTCTTGATTTATTTCCTGCTCCAAGGTAGCTCTATCAGTTCAACAGAATACTGCAACACTCGGACGAAACTACGGAAAGCAATCTAAAGCAAACGGCCAGGTCTTCTCACACAACAAGTGATCGTACTCCATGACAATGCCCGTCCACATATCTTCCTAGAAACCCATACGACCTTTAAAAAACTCTATTTGGAAGTGTTCGAACACCCACCGTAGAGTCAGGATTTGTCACCCTGTGACTTATCTTATCTTTGGGCCAGTTAAGAGAGCATTACGGGGGGACATTCTGCCGACCAAGTGAAAGAAGCTGTTGAAGACTTCCTCAAGAATCAACCACCATCTTTCTACAGAAAAGACAAGGGCTTGCTACCTAAACAATGGGACCTGTGTTACAACACCTATGGCAATTTCTTTTGATTTTCGATAAATTTATTTTTCTTTGAACTTGTCCATATTTCAAATGGGAAAACCTTATATTTTGAGAATAAATTTGATGCATCTAATAAATGTTGTTGCCAATGCACTGAATTAAATTTATTCAAAACATGTGCTCTGTTTTGCTGATGAAAAAAAATAAATTGTTTTTCTATTGGGATTACCAATTCTTTTTCTTAGAATATATTCTACAATGGTGTATTAAATGATGTTGAGTGAATATAGGGTTTTTTTCTATATTTATCGCTGTTCTGTGCCATAAACCACATTTAAAACAAAATAATTTTTTTAAATCATTTTAATTTAAAGAAATGAAAGTCAAAAAAAAAGTTTTAACAATTAAAAAAAAACTATTTAAAGATTACTAGAAGGATCTCAGAGCACACAAGTTTTCTTTGAATAGATTTTTATAATTATTGCATACACAAAATAATCTAAGAAACTTAAAGACGCAAAGCTTAAGCCTCACTTCAGTAATAAGATAAACCGACATTTTTTTTAAATATGTGTATATATATGTAAAAATATATATACATATGTATGTAAAAATAAAATAAAATGAAAATTATAACTGCTGTAAATTTATTTGCAAAAGGGAAAATCGTTCCTTTTGTTCCTTGTTTTTTTTTGTTTTTTTTAATGGCTACAAAGAGTCCACTCTTGAATAAAATGCCGCATCATTCTTTCAGAAAGGATTCATATTTAGTTTAGTTATATTAATATCCCGTTTTAAAGCAACACCAGGGCTATTTCGGGATGGACCTTTTATTTTTGAACCACAGTCAGATGACGAGGACGACACCTGAGATGACACCACCCTCTCAAACTTCCACACCACTCTTTTAGTTCATGATTTTATTGCCAACATTTTATTGTTGAATATGCTATATTTAAAATTCTGATGTGATGGATAATTTATTGCAGGTAGGAGATATAATTTCTGTGATAGATATGCCACCTCCTAAGGAATCTTCGTGGTGGAGAGGCAAGAAAGGTTTTCAAGTAAAGAATTCTTACTTTTCTTTCAGAATGTGTGGTGTGAGAATAAAACATGATTTTTAATGTTTTTATTATTTGATTTGATTTAAAGAATTTCTTTTCAACATAATTTTATCTTTTGCATTTTTTTTATTTAATACTTACTTTATCAATTACGAAATATACATAAATTATTATAAACATTATACAAAATTAAAAATCTGTTTTTAGATGAATTTTAACTTTAAACTCATCTTTTTGTTAAAAATGTTCTTTGGAATAATATCGTCAGGTATTTCGGTTAATGCATTTGTGGGTATAATAGCTCAAAAATTCAAACAATTCCATGGATGAAACCTAGTGTGCACTGTTTGAACTAAAAATATTTTAACGTCTACAATATTTTTATTTTTAAAAAATCCATCTAAAAGAAATAGCCTATTCCTAAACCATACGTTATTATTATTATTTTTTTATTTTACAATATAATTTCTAGGGGAAATGACTACTAAGATCTGCCTGACATTTGAATTATCATCAATATTGAATAAAAATATTGTGCGTATTTATAATGCACATATTTGAATATTTTTACTATGTTTAAATTACTATAAATTTATTTAATGTATGAATTTTTATGCAACTGCATAAAATATGCATATAAAATAGCATTTATAATATGCACATAACAAATCATATTAAAAATTACTGAAGCCAGAAAAAGTAGCATGATATTCAGTGGTTATTTCTGAATTTTTAGATGATATTTGGAGACATTCTTCAAAAAATAGCTTCCGAAGTTAATGTTCGAAAGTATCAAAATTACGCGGGATTGCAGCACAAAATGTAGAATTTAGAAGATTTTGATAAATACTTATTAAAAACATTTAATTACAAATATAAAGGCATGATATGTTAAGACCATATATTATAAACAGTTACCAATCGATATTTACCCCTACCATGTTTAAGCACTCGGAGTTTTATTGAATAGCAGTCTCCGCAACATCAGCAACAAGAGGACTGAAGATGATGTGTTAACTTTCTCACATGGGGTACGTCCTATCTGAGGGAATAGGGGTAACTCGATTCTTAACCATTATTATACCCCCAAAAGAAGCAAGAACTCGTTTACTTATCTGATGACTTGTCATCTACAAACTCCATTGGCAAGACCTCACGAGATCATAAGTTAGAAGTGATATCCTTACTTAAGAAGTATGTAACTTGAAGAAGTAGATGGAATCGATTACAGAAATCACAGAACTGAATTAATAATATTTTATAATCTTTTATATTAAATATTCTACAAAATATGCCAGTTGTACCAATCATTTATACCAATACGAAAGGAAAAAAATGAGAGAAGGTGTGAGATAATTAATTATGCAATTATAATTTTTTATATCTTGCTTTATTCATGAAATATCAAATTTTATCTCTGAATTCCAATCTAGTATATTCTTACAATGTGTGAGGATACATTTTTGTTTTTGGAATAAATTAGAAAATATAGTGTGTAACTAATTTTTTTTTTTAATTTTATAGGTAGGGTTCTTTCCTTGTGAGTGTGTAGAAATAATTGGTGATAAAGTACCACAATCTTTCAAAATTCCTAAAGCTCCCACAAAGCCAGGTTAGTTAAACTGAAGTCACATTTTTATGCATTTATATAAATATGTATACATAGATTGAAGAATATATACAAAGCTTCTATATACAATATATATATAATATTAAATACACAATACAATACAATATATAAAATATATTGTATATATTATACAATATACAATACAATACAATAGATATTGAATATATACAAAAGAATATATGCTTCACATCTATTTTAACCATAAAACGTTTTATTTGAATTTAGAATCCATACTTTCTAAATTATTATTTTCAAATTTGTATCAAAAAACAATCATCGCTATGATTGAAATTTTAATTTTGTAAGGTCAGATTAAAGGTCGTGTACTGCAGTGTATAGGATAATTATAAAACTCACAGTACACACAGTTTTTGATATAATGTGATTTAAAAATCACATTATATCAAAAAATATTTTAATTTTGAAAAATTATGTGACATTTGAAATGAAAACCTAAAATTTTTATGTGCTACTGCATACAAACATTTTGCATGTTAAGAAGATAGGCTTCTGAATATCTTCCTCGTATATGAAATTTATTTACATATTTTTAATTACATTTATATACATAATTTTATTTGCATATCTTCTTAGCGTTGAAGAGTTTGATGTATATGTTTCAAGATATTATCTCAAACTCCCAATGATTATTTTATAATATAAAAAAAGAAATATTTTCAATTTTTCCAGCTTGGTTTATTTATTCTTATTTCATTAAGTTATAGACATCTATAGAATTTCCATTTTTCTAAGAAACATTGGAGCAAGTAATTGCTGCAGATGTTCATTTGTTGCGGTAATCGCCGGTGTGAATTTCTCTAATAAGGTAACATTCGCAATAGAAACAATTCTTTAATATCTATAAACAATGCAAGTAAACAGTTTCTCCCCACTACTTCCATTCTGTTTTCCAAACAACCAAAATCCACGAAATGTTGAAATCAACACAGAATGCTATTACGATCCAACTTCTCTTTTCCATATTTTTTTAAAAATGCTCTCCATTCTGAAACAAACGATGGGAATATTTTACATCCTAAAATTCAGGACTTGTGTTTTTTGCCGCCATTTTGAAAAAGACGATGTAGAAAATAAACCTCTTTCTTTCCTTTTACTAATCATCATGAGAATGAGTTCTGGTGTTGCCGTCTGGAATGCCATCTGGTGGCTCATTCGGAAAAAGGAAAGCATGTAAATGAAAATCTGACTTGTATTTTCACATCTCTTCTTGAGGCTGAAGAGTTAACCTATATGTTTCAAGTTGTATTATTACAAAACCCTCTGCTTATTTTGTAATAGTTCTGTGTATTTGAAAATGAGACCAATTTGGCAGTTGCATTCTGTTTTAAATGACATTATTTTTAGAGAAAAATTAATATTTTGTTATCTAATATTCTTACAGCTGCATTATTTCTGCATGTATAAGTTCCGCAAATAGAAATTTGTTATATGGCTGAATTATTTTTTCCCGTTTTTTGAAAAGTAAATTAATATTTTTAGAATAAGCTTATTTTATTTGTAATAAAAATACATTTTTTTTTTCAGTTTTACGAAAACATGGCAAACTAATAGCCTTCTTCAGGTCTTTTCTTCTTTCTCGGCCTTCAAGGAGAAAGTTAAAGCAGAGTGGAATTTTGAAAGAAAGGGTGTTTGGATGTGATCTAGGGGAACATCTGATGAATACTGGTAGAGATAGTAAGTAAATCTTTTATTATTCCTCT
>JAPMOR010003673.1:19667-30790 GCA_026543865.1 Argiope aurantia | reverse complement strand
CAAGCACGCGTGCATGGAATGAGGAAATTGAAAGCTGCATCAACGAAATCCTGCCACGCTTATGCAAAATGGTCGTGGAAAATTTCAACAAAAGAAATGCCGTGTTATTCCATATGAGTTATGTGTCATTCCATACAACCCTATCCTGTGTACTTTACAATTCAATAAAAATATAAAAATTTTATAAAATTGTGTTTAAATCTTGAGTAAACACGTTATTTTATCATGTAGCACATCATTTTTACTAGCATTAAACTATCAGCTGTCAAATGATTTTTTAAAATGGGTTAAAACACTTTACTGCACGAATGGTGGCAAATTAAAATCTTGCGTGTATTTTGGGACACCCTTTACAATTATGCGTGTTAAAAAAATGTAAAATTGTCTAAATTATAAAAAAATTTAGTGGACTATATTAGAACAGATTACAACTTTATGAAAAATTAACAGTTTTTGATTATAAGTAAAAGAAGAAGTGTTTCCCCTTTTTTTATGCAGTAACTTAAATTCGAAGTGAATAAAAGTGAAATGCTATCGCAAATTTCAAGTTCTCACGTGAGAACATTTTTTTAAGTCACGTGGTATCAATCCGTCAGAAAGGCATCATGTTTTCACATAATTTATATTTCGCAATCTTCAACATTTAGAAAAATTATGGTTTTTGACCATCTCAAAATCAAATGAGTTCAAAATTTTTTTTTCTCGAGGTCAGAATATTTTTTTGTGAAAAACCAGTTTAAATCGGTTTTAAAGAATCATATGACTATCAGATTACGCATGCGTCGATATTTAGAAAATGATGAGGGGTTTTTTTCCCCCATCTCAAAATTATTCGAGCTCCAAAATGTTATCTTAAAGCCAATTTTTTCTTTCTGAAATTCAGGTTTAAACTTGCTTGAAATGATCATGTGTCTATTGTATTGCGCAATCGTCAATTGTTAGAAAAGCGATTCCCCCCCCCCCCCATCTCAGGAGAACTTCGAACATGGCTGCCATTCGCTCCAATTTGTAACTTTTTGCTGGCAATAAGTCACCAAATATGGCAACCCTTTTCCAAATAACCTTGAAAACGAAAAATTGATGCATCAAAAGCGATAAATCGCCAATTTTCTGCCTGTGCATTTTGATGCTTCCAAAAACCTCAAGTCAAAAGAACATCATGTTTTCACATGATCAAAAAAGAAAAATTGCAGTTCTAATATCTAAAAATAATGGGGAAAAATTATCATATCTAGTCCTAAATATATTTCTATAAACTATCCAATCATTTGACTGTAAACGAGATAAATAAAATAATTTCAAAAAGGTTCGTCAGAAAAGAAAAATAAATCGCTTCCTTAAACGATTACAATTAAAATTATGACAAATCTGTTATTCTAAAAGAACAATGTGGCGCAAAAAAAAAAATCACAGTCTCTTAATATTTTTTTAACAAACAATTCTATAACTTTACCATGAGATAAATAGAAAAGGCTGAATATAAAAAATAACTGAATCACTTCACTAAGTGGTTGCTATTAAATTACCTGTAATTGACTTAATTGTTAGGTATTTAGGCATGAAAATCACCTTAGTCGTTAATTGCTTCCTTGAAAGAGTTTTATATTTTTTCCGTCTTATTTTTGTCCTTAGTAATTAGCACTAAATTTGTTACAGTATAAAGAACTCGTCAATTTATTCAGTTATTGAAATCTTGAAGAAGCAGATCGAAGGTAAATATTTTTTTATCAGAAGAATTTCGATGGTTTTGGAACTGATTTGTAAATTATTAAGTAGGAAGGATAAGAAGTAATTGAATAATACCGTTTTGCTAGATATTTATATTACTTATTTATATTATCTCTTTATTTAAAAATAGTCATCTTTGTAACCAGATATTTAGCAGAAGATATTGGTTATAATTAATTTCAGTTAAAATGTTTAAATAATAATTCCTACATTTTCAGCATCAAAAATAAAGATTTGTGTGAAATTTTTAACTAATTCTCTTATTGGGTTGATTGTCTGTCGATCTGTGCAATTGCATACATCTAAATGCCTTAATTAAATAATAAAGCAACTTAGATAAATGAAATTTCATCCGTATTTAATGTTTAATTTTCGCTGCTGGTACCAAATTGCCATAGCAAAAACAGTTTCGTGTACTATGAAAATATTTCATAAAGCTGAATAAAACTTCGTTTAAAAATGTCGTGTCAGAATGTTATATATTATACAATCTGTGACATTTATTTTATTCACTTAAAATTAAAAAGTTATATTTCTTGTCAATAGATGGCGCTGCACAAAAATTTAAGATTATCTTTCCAGATTGTTTTAATTAGTGAGGTAACTGAACAACTTTTATTGTTTCTGAAAAACATTAAAATTCCATATTTTGAAAAAAATATTACCTTTGAAATAAAAGACAGAATTATCGGCTTATGATTCTCATAGAATTATTTTATCTATTTTAATAAAATAACGCAGGTGAAGCTTTGTGAAAAAAATTTTTAAAAATTTAATATGAGTCATTATTTTCAGTTATTTGTTACAGCAGAACGAATTTTTTTTATTTTTGTTTTATGAGATAGATTGCTTAATGTAATATTATCTTCTTCTTCCTTTTCTTTTTCTCTATTTTTTGGAGCCATAGATCCATTTCTAAAAGTTCCGAATTAGCAAATTTAAATTTAGCAGTATTAATAACATTTTTTCTCGATTTATTTAACATATTAGAGAAAATCGACTTGAATGTTAGCACATTGTCATCTATAGATGTTAATTGAAATCATTTATTATTTTTTTTTCGGTATTAACAGAACGCATCACTCTCATTAAATCTTTGGAGCTTTATGAAAAGACGAAATTCAATTATAATAATCCTGTATATGCATTTGTGCGAAAAACGGTATTTATAAAAAGAATTTTATTGATGAACTATTCATAATTTTTAAAAGATTTCGCATGTATAGCATAAAGAAAGTATAGTTATAGTCAAAAAATAGTATAGTTATCGTCAAAAAATTCGACTTCGAGATTTTGACGAATCTCTAGATTTTAGAACTCCCTGAATTCCACAAATACATTTTTTTCGGAAAATGCCCGTCTCTCTGTGACAAAGATAACCCAAAAAGGCTTTATCTAGGCGATTTAAATTTGTCATATGTTCTTTATACAAAATTTGCAGATTTCTGTCAAATTTTGAGTAAAATGTTCAGAGGACGTCTGTCTGTCCAGCTGTTCAAATATAAGTTATCAATGTAAGTTAAAATATAAGTTATCAAATATAAGTTCAGTTCAAACATAAGTTATTATAAGTTTTGTGTCAAATTTTTGTTTCAATTGGTTGAGAAAAACTTATCTAAATCACAAATTAAGTTTTTGGATACTAACAACGCATGCCAGGGATTAATCGCCAAAAAAATCGTCAAGGATGACATGATAGATTCAATAAAAATTCTAAATTCACTCCAAAAGTTGATATTTCACAACTATTGTGCACCAATACCATGTTAGCCATTTTCTGGCATGGCAAGTTTATGACAGAGTATGCGAGAATGTTTTGAGGAAACCACTATCTCTGGTTTTGTTTTAAATAACAACTTAAAATAAATTTAGGTAGTTTCCTTGCAGGAAGCTGCAACAGTTTCCATAGTACGATTTAGATATGTGACGATCTTCATCGATCATGTTCTCCAAAATTAAAAACCATTCAAATAACTAGACAAAAGTAAGGCCTAGGAAAACTAGTAAAGAAAATAACTATATCGACCATCCAACTGAAAGGGGTTGGGTTTGAAATTCTCATTTCCCCATTACTTCCTTATAATTAAAGATATAAAAATAAATCAAATTAGGCGAATTAGTGTCATTAAGAGGAAGAGCTTTTGTATTAAAAGTTTTTCAGTAACTGAAGTTGGGGGCTAAAAAGAAATTTCTCGATTTTAACTTGATCCATATTGACACTTTTGAAAAAATAATAAATTAGTAAAATTTCTACATACATTTCCCGTTATTAGTTTGAAATTGCTTAAATACACATGAACTAATGTTTAAAGTGCCAAGAAAGTTAAACTACAAAATAAAGAAAGAAATATTTATTGAAAACTTCATGCAAAAATGATCCGTTTTAATAAATTCTAGAAGTTATGATTGTCTAAATTCTTTTAAAAGCATTTTATTGCAATATTTATCTTGAAGCAAGGATGTGAGCTCGTTCGTTTTAATTTTACTCCACCTTTTAAAATAAATTAAAGTATTTTCTGAAATTGCATTTTTTTTCCTTAACAAAATGCATAAAAGTGAAAAATCCCCTTCACGAAAACTTTGGCAAGTATAAATTTGTTAAACTGCTTGTTGAAATATGATTAAATACTGTAGGAAAGATTTAATAGTTTGCAATCCAAAGCTATTGTTTATCATGAAAATGATTTGTATCTTAGCCAATTAATTTATAAAATGGATATCAGCTGTTTTCCCCAGGCATAAAGTTGTTGCTGCCCAAAATTTAAATTCTATTTTGCAATATTTAATACATGTAGAATAATTTTCTGCATAATTTTGTATATTTTGCTGCATTAATATAATTTTGCTATTTAAATGAATTTTGAAAATGTTGGATATGGTTTCCTCCATTTAAATGTTCAGAATTTCAAGAAACGCTACGGGATCTTAACAAGCACGAGATTAGTTTTATTTTATACAAAAAAGAGCAAAAAACAAACCAAAAAATTGACAGAACAAGCAGAAGTAACTTTCGAACTAGGAAAAGATATTAAACTCTTATTAGATTCAGATTACATAGTTAGTAATGATACAGTAGTTCCCACATAAGCCTCGCTTTATTCGAAATTTTATTTAATTTGGTGATTCTCCAGTTTGATATCTGTATATTGACGACTGTTATAGTCTTAATACAAAATGTTAAAAAAAACTGATGTCATATTCCCTTTTATTCTAATTAATAGTTATAATTGAGATATTCAAAAATACAAACAGTTAAAAACTGAGTTTCAATATTAATTATGACACCTAGACAAATTATCTCCTTAGCATAAATGAAAAATCAGACGATAAATTATTTGTGTCACGAAACGTTATTCCCTGCAAAGAAAAAAGAAAAATTACAATTTTTCTGCAAACGATAATTTGTAAATTGCATGTGATATTTAAAATGCATATGAAAACATTTTTGTTCTTGGAGGCTGGTGCAATCTTTTGGCATTTGATTAAATTTGTATATGATCTTTGAAATTTGGATAATAACCTGGTATTACATCAAATTTGCAGGTTGCTATCACATTTTGAGTAAAATCTGTTCAGAAAAAGTTCGTCCGTTCGGCTGTTTGAATTTCAGTTAACTGCAAAATAAAGAGAGCTAGACGGATAAAATTCTGTACACAGATTTAAAATCTATAGTATAGGCCTCTGTCAAATTTTGTGACCATTGCAACTACGGGTTGACTGTCTGTCTGTCTCTACTTTCAAAAACGTAAACGCGAACAGTCAAAAACGCAATGATTTAAATAACCCAAATTTTGTGTGGGATTTTGTGACTTCAAATGTAGTTCTGTGACTACAAGGGCGACAAATTTTTGTTTCAATTGGTTGAGAAAAACGTGTCTAATACACGAATTCGGTTTTTGAATACTATTAAAGCATGCCAGGTATTAATCGCCAAATAACTCGCCAAGGATGACACGCTAGATTCAATGAAAATGTTAAAATCAAGCGAGAAATTAATATTTCGTAACTATTGTACGCCAATGCTAAGTAAGGCGTTCTCTGGCATGACACGTCTATTAGAGAGAATGCAAGAAAGCTTTGAGGAGACCACTTCCACTTGTTTAATGTATGGTACCTCAGTATTATTTATTTTTTAATGTAATAGCAATATATTCATTATCTCCGGGTGCTTTAGTATGTAATATTTAACTGTTTTTATACTAAGGACTGACGGAATTTGAAAATAATAACTTAGATGATAAAGAATCTATCTTCTCCTAGTATTTTGCCTAGAGGAAGTATTATAAAACTTTGGATGTATTTTAGAGAAGCCATGAAAGCTGAATGTAGAGCATTTTAATCAAAATATGAAAAATGTGAAACAGCTTTAAATGATAAAGTAAAGATATGTTTGATTAATGTTAATTTAATAGAATAATTTACATCTAATGAAATAAAAACGATCATGATAATCAATGAAAAGTTTTCATTTTAGTAAAAATTGAAGCAATTTTTTTTCCAGATTATTTCTAAAAGATATACCACTGGGTAATTTTACAAAGTTGATAAAGATTAAAAGTTGATCCCATACAAATGAAGAAAACTGTTGCTGTGATTGGAGCAGGAAGTAGTGGACTTTCTGCAATCAAAGCTTGCAAAGAAGAAGGGATTGATGTGGTGTGTTACGAGAAAACCAATCGAATTGGCGGATTGTGGAACTATGCAGGTGGCCAGAACGAAGGCGCTACAGTCATGAAATCTACCGTCATCAACTCTCACAAAGAGATGAGTGCATTCAGCGACTTTCCACCCCCGAGTCATTTTCCGAACTACATGCACAACTCGCAAGTTCAGCAATACTTCTACATGTATGCCGAAAATTTTGAGTTACTCCCCCACATACGTTATAACCACGAAGTTGTCGGCGTGTCTAAGTCTAGTGATTATGAAGAAACAGGCCGGTGGAAAGTAGTGTTCAAAATCCTTCCAGACGGAAAAGAATTCGAGCAAATCTTTGATGGAGTCATGCTGTGCAATGGACACCACGCATATCCGAGGATGCCGCAACTTCCAGGACAGAGCGATTTCTTGGGACCCGTAATACATTCCCAATCCTTAAAAGTTCCAGACGATTTCAAAGATCTTAATGTTCTTGTTGTTGGCATCGGGAATTCTGGAGTGGATGCTGCAGTGGAGCTAAGCAACGTGGCCAAACAGGTAAGCAAAATAAATAAGTATAACGCTGTTGGAGATAAGTTTGATTCTGGAATATAAAAAATTAATCTGACAGTGGCTTGTTCAATTTACTCCATTTCAGTATTTGAAACAGTAATTTAATTGAGGGATGTATATTTTATCACTTTCTCGTATATGTGGTATAGTAAAAGTATAGTAATTATCAAAAAATTTGAACTTGAAATTTTGACGAATCTCCACGTTTTATACTTTCCCGAGTTCAAAACGCCCATTTTTAGAAAATGTCCGTCTGCCTGTCTGTGACAAAGATAACTCAAAAACGCTTTGAGCTAAACGTTTGGTATACTTTCTGTACACCAAACTTAGATATGTCTATCAAACATTGAGTAAAACATGTTCAGAGGAAGTCAGGTTGTTCCAATATATAAGTTAACACGATAATTACAAAACGAAGAGAACTACACTGGTGTGCAAAACTTAAGCAACAATGCAAATTTTAAGCAGATAGCCATGAAATTGCAGAAAAGGAGTTCTTGCGATCAGTACAATGAACACGTAATTCAAGAGAAAGGTCATGCGTATGCAAATATCAGGAACAAAACGTCACAAGCGACGTGAGCGCACGCAAAACATGTGCGGAAGGCGCGCGCAGCTCAACAATACAAGAAAAGGAAGGACGGAGACGCAATTAAAGACATTCGCTGCAAGTGCACGTGAGTTAATTCGTGAAATATGACTAGCAGAAATCACCTTTACGATTTCACACGTGGAAGAATGATCGGAAAGCTGGAGGAGGGGCGTAGTGTGACCAGTGTAGCTGAAGAGTTCGGAATCAACAAAAGTGTCTTTTCGCGCGCTTGGAAAGCCTTCCAAACCACAGGTACAGCTGTGAGAAAGGTTGGTGGTGGCCGTCCCAGGAAAACAACTGCAGTGGATGACCGACATATCGTCCTGCAGGCGAAAAGAACCCGAAACCAGTCAGCAAGCGCCATTGCTCAGCAACTGTGTGCAGCAACGGGGCGACAAGTGCCGCGTTTTACTGTGTCCAGACGCCTTCACAAAGGTGGCCTATTCGCCCGCCGTCCTGAACGCTGCATCCCTTTGACAGTTTTCCACCGGCGGCACCGTTTAGAGTGGGGCAGGGAGCACAAAAACTGGACATCTCATCAATGGAGTCGTGTCCTCTTTACAGATGAGAGTCGTTTTAGTGCCACAAGCGATTCCCAACGCCAGTTGATTTGGAGAGAGGTCGGGACACGGTTTCATCCCAGTAACATCACGGAAAAAGAGCGTTTCGGTGGTCCTGGAGTTGTCGTCTGGGGAGGCATTATGATGAATGGGGGGGGGGGACTGAGCTCCACGTTTTCGACAGATGTTCTGTAACTGGAGATCGCTATTGTCAGAAGGTGATCCTTCCCCATGTGCGTCTGTTCCGAGGTGCCATTGGATCAGACTTCGTTTTTATGGATGACAATGCACGGCCAAACAGGACTCATGCTGTTGAGGAGCTCCTGAAAAGTGAAGATATCACTCGAATGGATTGGCCGGTGTGCTCCTCTGATTTAAATCCGATAGAACATGAGTGGGATGCTTTGGGGAGACGCTTTGCTGCACGATTACATCCTCCTGGGAACACCCAACAATTTAAACATATGCTGATTGAGGAATTGGCACTCTTACCTCAAGAACTGTTGGACAATCTGGTGCTGAGTATGGGGAGACGGTGCGAAGCCACCATTGCAGTAAGGGGAGGGCATATCCCATACTAAGGAACATCTGCTTGCTGTTCTTCCTCTTGGACAGACAATCATGTGTAACGATACTATGAGTTCAATAAAGCCTTTTTTGTTTGATTCCATACTGTATGCATTGTATTCATTTCTGCGCAACTATGCTTTGGTCATTCTTTCAGAACAAAATGCTGTATCTCATTTCTGAATTTCATGTCTCTCAGATGATTTCTCGTGAAGTTATGGCAAAAAACATACCTGCAAAACTGTTGCTTAAGTTTTGCACACCAGTGTAGATATACAAGATTCGGCCCATGGAATTAAAATCTATAGTGTAGACACCTGTCAAATTATAAGCCAAATCTAACAAGCGGCTGGTCGTCTGTCGGCCTGTACTTTCAGAAACATGTAAACGCAAACATTCAAAAACATAATGATTAATTACATCAAATTGATATGGGGTTTTATGGCTGTAGTTTTGAGTCAAATTTTTGGCTTCAGTCGGTTGGGAAAAACGCGTCTTAAAACTAAAATCGATTCTTGTATACTATTAACCGCATGCCAGGGATTAATCTCCAAATATCTCACTAAAGATAACACAATTGCTAAATTCACTCAAAATGTCAATATTTCGCAACTCTCGTACACCTGTGTCAAGTAAGGCATTCTTTGGTATGATTAGTTAATTAGAAAGTCTGCTAGAAAGTTTTGGTCTCCCCATTGTTTGACGATTTGATATAGCCAAAAGCAGAGCTTTGCCCAAGTATGAAGAATGTCTTCGAAATTAAAAGCTTTATAATCTAAATAAAGCAATGAAATTGAAATAAAAAAACAATAATACTGATAGACGGGTTTATTGCTTTCTGTTTGTGCTTGAATTAGAGACGTTAAAAATTAAAGATGATTACTAAAAATGACTGATTAAAATGACTGAAAAATGAAAGGCGCTAAAAATAAAAATATATCTTTATAAAAATGCTTTTTATTGTTTTTGATTTCTTACTATGACAACCTTCACAAACCAGTGAAAAAGTTGAAATACCCCCCCCCCCAAAGGCTCGCCGGAATTGGGAAACCTCATCAATTTAACAATTAATTATAAGTCAAACGAATATAAGTTACTTCAGAGAATAATGTTCGAATAATCATCTGAAAAAATATCAGAAAAATAACTAAAGTAGAATGCCTGATGCAAGAATTTTTGTTTCAGTTTTTAATATTTTTCAAGAAAAGAGTATTATTAAAATTCCTCATCCATTTCATTAGAAAATTACATCAGAGGTACTATCAATTAATAATTTTTCTCCAAATAATGTATATATAAATAATTTTTTCAACAAAATTTTTCTGAACTCTTTTTCGTCCTAAAGCCATATTAGTTGCAGTGACACCCCTAAAAATCATCCAATAGGAAGGGAATTTTTCAAAATTTGATTTAACAATTTTTCACCTTCACCCCAAACAACGAATAAAAAATAAAAAACTGAATATACCCAGAGCCGGTCTTTGCCATAAAGGGGCATGTGGGCAAGAAATGATTTAGGGCCCTAAATTGTTGTTAAAATATTATAAACAGAATATTGCTGTTGAGTGTTTATTTATTACTTGAATTTGTTTTTGCTATTAATTATTTCAGGAAAATTAAAAAATTTTGCAATTTTTTTATCCTTAGTGTATCAAGTGCATTTAAGCGTGTTTCTACGTTTTCATTGCAAGATTGTGCGGCTTGTGTGGAAATTTCTTCTCAAGTTGGAGCTTGAATTGTAACTTCTGAAGTCAAAGCAATATCATTGCCAGAATTACTTCATTCAGAAGAAAACAGCTCTACTTATGACTTCTTGAAATTTAACTTTTATTATTTTTTCTTTTCTGCTAATTTTTTTTGACACCCACAGAGATATTTTCTTGGTATGGACATGATTAAAACTAACAATATTAAGTATTTGATGGTATGAATTATCAAAGTAAAACATGCAATCTAACCTAGAAGATCAGGTAAATGACGTTAAATCTGCTTATTTTGTGGTTATAAAATGTTGCACACTTGCACCATACTGTAATATATCTGTAAATCTGGTATATTCCCGAAATCCGTAGATTGTTTCAGTTAAATTTCTTCCTCTCTTCTTTCCATACCGCTATTATTATTCAGAACATTATTTCAGTTCTTCATCACGTTGGGGTCCCCTCAGTCGCTGGGCCTCCGTACGTTGTATCCACCACAGTCCCACCCCTCAGATGGCCGGTCCTGAATATACCAAATATTTGAAACATCTAAAAGTTCTAGAGAAAATTAGTTATTTATTTTTGTACTATGAATGTTTAAACAATATCTCATGTTTCAAAATAAAAAAAGAATCTAGAAGATGCACTATTTTTGAATAAATTGAAAAATAGCTTCCCCAGATTTATTAATTTTGATCATTCTTTTTCTATTTGATTTTTTTTTAATTTTAGGTTTAGGTTTAATTTTAGGTTAGGTAATTTTAG
>JAPMOR010003673.1:0-14313 GCA_026543865.1 Argiope aurantia | reverse complement strand
TGGGAAAGGTTTTACCGTGGACGATGATGGACTCAACCATGATTTCCCAAAGTTGTTTTTGCGCGATGGTAGTCATTCAGTTTACTCTGGATCATATATGAGGGTGAGGATAGCTCTTTTGCGGTTTTAATTAACGATGCATGAAACACCCACATCAATGGATAATAAGATAAGAATGAGAATCTTCGACTGTAAAATTTGGTTCTCGCATTTCTGATGGATAAAATAATGTTTTAGGTTGGCTAGCTCTACAGATACTGTAAAAGGGCCATACTTCCTATGGGAAAGGTTTTACCGTGGGCGATGATGGACTCAACCATGATTCCCAAAAGTTGTTTTTGCGCGATGGTAGTCATTCAGTTTACTCTGGATCATATATGAGGGTGAGGATAGCTCTTTTGCGGTTTTAATTAAAGATGCATGAAATTCCTCACGATATGGTCGAAATTACAAATTAGATAACTCGGACCGATGCTAGGGGTGCCGCGGGACTGCTTATTTGGTTTACCAATTATCTTAAATCTACAAATGGCTTTCTGTACTTATATTAGAAAATAAAATAGCTAATTTGAAAACGATTAATTTAAGCAAAAGCCCCCAAACACTTATAGAGAAATTTTCATTCGTCATATTTAGCCAATTATTTTTATAAACAGATTTTCTAAAGAAAAATAAAAGCAGCACTAAAGCATAATTTGATCAATAAAGGCAACTTGAAACATAGTAATCTTTTCTGTTATTACAAAAAAGGTACACGGGAATAGAGTACATTCTAAATCTTTGACAGAAACACCCTTCTTGTATATTGAATGAAGTAAGGCCATAATTAACACAAGAACAGTTTATTCACACAAAAGAGTACACAAGAAGGCGAGCATCGGATCGGATCATCAAAAGTCCAGCGTCCTGTCTCTCAGACTCAACAGCGTCGGGCTGTTCTGAGAGAAAAACTCAGAGAAGTACCATCTTTGGTATTTGCGGATCGCACAGTTCTCGGTCACCTGGAGCCGCTGTTTGATGCACTGTTTGAGTTCCATCAGGGCGATGTGCCGCTCGAACTGAAACACAGAAGACTGTTAGTTTTCATGTTTGGAGATACTCTGATTGGGGGTTGATCTAGTTAGCAGCGCCAATTAGAAAACTGATATATTGCGAAATCACTGACGAAGTTATAATCATTAAAACTATGCAGAGTTTGACTTTGAGGGTCAGGGTATTTATTTATTTCAAAATCGAATTGTTTTATAGTCGTTTATTGAAAGTACATACTTTACATAAAATACTTTGAACATAATTAGTCATTTGGGAATTGTAATTCTCTAAAGCTTTCTTTTACACAATTGCAGAAGTAATCAATTTCATGATTATTTTGCTTAACCCTTTCAATGCCGGGCCAGTTTTACGAATTGTTTAGGGTTTGGGAAGAAGTTCATAAAAAACAAAATAAAAATGTTTGCAAAACTCAAAAAGAAACATACTACGAACTAAAGGAAGAATAAATTAATGTTAAATGTTTTTGAATATTTTTTGAAAAGTAAAGTGTTTTCGCCTACGAAACGATATATCGTTGTTGGCATTTTTTGCAAGCGTTGCAACAAACAATACATCATCCTTCAGCACTAAAAAAGTTTAAGGAATTAAACTTAGCATGACTGAATGATAAGAATGTAAATGACTGAAAAACTCATTTCACAATTTATTTCTTCTCTTAAACCTTCGGTACTTGAAATATCTCCGTATTCATGGGTAACTTTTTGATCATGCAAACATCAACAACCTCATTTACTGAAGCAACATGGCGTCACATACATTTATCGAAATATGCACCTGAATGGTTCTGTTCCATTCTCTAAAAGCCGATATTTGCAAAAGTGCATTTTAATTTTTCAAATGTTTTTTAATAATCTCCTTTTTTTAATTATGTTTTCTCTAGGCAGTTGTCATTGTCTTCATTCTTCAAGAGATATCACAACTGCATTTTTTAAATCTTAAGAGATGTCTTACTTATCTTTCTATTTCTAAATAAGCAAATTCTTTTGGTATTGGCTTTCATTAAATGGCGTTTTAAATAAAACAGAGCCAGTAACGGGTACAAGAAACATTTATTTACAAAAAAAGTACATGGAGCGGTCGGGTCAATAGTCTACCACAGAGTCTCTCAGACTGATCAAAGTCGGGCTGTTTTCGGAATAGAACTGCAAGTACCACCTTCGGTACTTTCGAATCATGCTTTCATCCTTTAGCAGTTGAGGGTTTTTTAAGAACTTCTTGTTATTCCAGACAGCGATATCTCGCTCCAGCTGCAAAAGGATGAAAGCTGTTAGTTTTCTTGAAAAAAGAAATTATATCTTTTGGATGAGTTAACAGCTTTAAAACTTAACACGAAAAGCTATAACAGCTTTCAATTTTTCAGTGTATCGATGGGTTTTTAAAATAATGTTGTTGGAGTAAGTAAAAGCAAATATAAAAATTGAAGTGCTCGTTAACTTTTCAAAAAAACTTATTAGCAATGATTAAAATAAAATTAGCTGGGGCGAGTATTTTTTTTTATATTTTGTATAAAAAGAAATCATATGATAGATATCATTGTAGTGATAATTTTTGATTTCAATAGTGATAAATCATACGATAAATTCTTTTCTATTTGATTTTCTTTAAAAAGAACTACATTATCAATCGAGTATATTGACTAGCTACATAGCTACTTGAAGTTCCAATCAAATATAACAAAAAAGTTGAAGCAATTTCGGATTTTTTTTTTCTTTTGTAGCACCTTTCTTTAAAGCAAAAATAAAAGAAAAAACTCTAATTATGTTATTTTTTAAGATAGTCGGTCTTCTAAGAAAAGCATTTAAATTTGCATAAAATGTTTTTAAAAACCGAAAAGGCGCAATGACTTGGTTCAAAACAATATTTGAATTGTTTTAATATGGTTCAAATTTACAGTTGCAGGGGACAATTACTTGACTATAAGAAGTAAAAAACAAATGGTAGAAATGATCAAAACAAAAGAATCGAATTTCTAAAGTGTACAATGCATAAAAAAATTTCTAAACATTTGAACAGTGATTAATAAAGAATAAAATCCTGATGGCTCAAAAATAAAGAGCTAATGTAAACAATTAGAAGCAAAAAAAGCCGCTCATGTCAAAATGTGCTCAAAGGGGAATATTCTTAAACTAAATTCAATCACATTCATTCACAAATCAAAAAACAAAATGCAGTACAAGGTTGGTACTTTGTTTTATGGCAATGGTCATGAAACAAAGAAAGAACCTCTCAGGAATTCATGACGGAAAAAACAGCAACAGAGGAGCAATGACACATGCGCTGAGTGTCGAAGGAGACGGATAGAAAAAATCCACTGAATGTCCGAGTTAAGTGCAAATTAATATGGTAATTACTCAATACGTGGACGAAAATGGAAATGCGTGTTTGTCGTGCGCTATGGAAGAGCGTTTGGAATTAGTGTTTCAGATATCCATCGACGTTGACAAATCGTTCACGGAGATGGTATCATATCCGTTGAAATGGCGAGACACCGGTGTTAAGTGGAAGACAGCAGAGTGTAGGAAATGAAAGCCGGTTCTTCATCTGCCACATTTCTCCCGAGGCTGCAACAAATATTGACAAAGTGCAGAAAATTTAGTTAGTGAAATAGCGTTAATAACTGCATCTGTTATCTCATCTACACTGAGAGCTGGATGTGTTTAAACCCGTCATATGAGATCCACTGTGTGTAGTGATATCGAAAAGTGTGAGCAAGATTGGTGCTGAGAGATTTTACCCTTAGTCCCAAGACTGTGAACGAATAGACTTGTAAAGGTGACAATAGGCCTCAGACACTTGATGCGCGCAAGAGAGATATGACTTCATTTTCAGATTCCTTTTACTTTGAGCGTACAACTTTGCCGAAGATATCAAGTTGGCTAAAAGACATGGAAGCACTCCAGCTCGTCCGTAACTAAAAAAATTCCAAACGTCGCACTTCGCAAGGAAAATTATGCTGACACTGTTCTGGGAGGTCTTTTTGATTGATTTCCTCGCATCAGGGACCATCAGTGCAATACATCATTATGTCCTCTTCACTAGATTGAAATTTACCTTCGACGCAAGAGAGCAAGACTCGTAATTCGAGTATTTCGTTCTTGAACTAAAAGGTTAGACTCCACGCAACAAGAGATACAAAAGAACACATTCATCGCTTGTGATGGGAGGTATTAGATCACCAGGCCTACAGCTAGAATCCAATCTTGCTTTAGACCAGAAACTTAATTTTTTTTTCTTTCATTGAAGTTAGAACTATCAGAATCTCACTTCTGAAGCAATGAAGAGGTGCGGCAAGGTGCGAAAAACATCTATAGTTGCTTAAGGACAAACCCCGAGTTAGCTCGATCTGCACACGTGTACAAATTGCAATGAAAAATACTTCGTAAGCGATTAAATCGCTAGATACCTAATTTTAGCAAGATGGATTTTAAAAATTCATCTCACGATTCGTCAATCGTATGAACGTCGGTGCCGACTATATAGAAATAGATACATTTACAGACAAAAATTTTCATTTTGTTTTGTCATAGTATGTTTCTGCTTGTAATAAAACTTTCTTGTGTAAAAGCAGGAAAAAACTTTCTTTAGGAAGGTCCCTCTTAGTTTCATTGGATCTCAAAACGATTAATTTGAAGACGCGATAAATATTGCCCAATATATTGAAATTTCGAATTTTACAGTATCATTAATTATATTTTTGATCACGGTCATTGATTAAGAGCCTCTGGTTTTTATCTCTTCTTTGACAGAAATGTAAACTCACCATAATGGCTTCGGCCCTTATGAGGAGTTCTGCAGGGAATGGTCTGACAGAAGGTTCAGTGTACAGCTGGTGGATGACTCTCATGGTGAGGGGCCCCTCAGGAATGATATGTTGAAGCAAAATGGCGCGTCCGAACCAGGACTTGATATGGAGATGAACGGTAGCAGGTCCGATCTGCAAATAAAACAAAAAGAATTCGATTACGTTATACTGCAGCAGTTTTTTTTTTACTTTCACTTGTACAAAACACAGAAGATTATGCAATCCTCCGAAACTCCATGATTCAGATGGGCCGTTTTTTCTGAACCCAATGAATTCATTTTTGAAATTACTTCCCCATGGTCACATGACATTTCAAAAACATAACAGTATAGGCATCTTTTATAAGGAAATTGCATCTTAATGACAAACTATAATGTCTAATAATATGAGTGAAAACCCCAAGGTTATATGGCGGAAAGTGGAAAACTTTCTTACACAAAAGAGTTGAACTTAAATGTTTGAATTCATGCCGTCAAACGTTACTGCATTTAGGATCAGATAACCTATGGACAAATGCAAGTGGTTGGGAATTTAAACTCTCTTTAAAATAATCCCTTTAAAAGCAGGATAATTTGCTAAAACAGTTTGATTATCTCATAAAATTTTCATAATGAACTATACTATCTGTACTCCACCAAAAACTATTTTTATTTATTCAGTTTTACGGCAAAGGAGGATTTTGGTTTCTGCTTTTGCTTCAATCCTTAACTCTTTTTTGTATGAACCTCTCAAAAGCGATTCATTTTGCACCATCATGTACAATTCGTTTTAAAAATGGTATTATTTCATTTTATACGAACTGTGAACGAAGAAGAACTTTTGAACTACTTTCTTTTAAAAAAATTTTAATTTTTTTTCATACCAAATTTTCTTTTTATACGATGACGCTTCTCGCCTATTATCTTTGTAGTTATTTGTAAGGAGATTTGAGTAAAAATCATCCTGAAGTTGCTCTTCGTACATAATTGAAATTTTTAAAACTATTTTTTGTTGTTAACGCCATTTAAAATCATCAAAAAGAAAAATATATATAATCTTCCGAATTATTTCAGTACACTGGCAATCAGTCCAAATTTTTTTAAGTAGCTTGTATAAGATATAAATTATCAGTTACAAATAAATTCTTCAAAGATTGAAATAGGTAAAGAGAAAAATAGCTCACTATTACAACAATCGCAGAGTTTCTTATAATGGAATGAGTTCAATAGATTTCAGTGTACTTAGCATATAAAAAATTTTTAAAAAAATTTACAAATTGACAAATGAAATGCGCCGTCAGACATCATCCGAGGAAACACGATTAGAAAGTAAAAAATAATTTCATCGAAAAAAAATGAAGGTAAAGAAACTGGCATATTTGACAGTATTCAAATGAAAATGTTTTTGGTAAACTCATATTATGGCTATTCAGTTAATTGTTGTACTAAACAGCTTTATTTAACATTATTTGTTTTAACTTTCCAAAAATGAAATTTTGAAATACATTTTTACTCACTTCTAAAAGTGTTCGTTTTTAAATTTTGTACTGTTGGGTATTCTCTTGCGTTTTTTCAATATGTTGAAAATTATTTATTTATCCTTGTTTCTGTATTTATATTATAAATTTCTATTTTTAATGAATTTTTAAATAAATATTTTAACTATGTTTTTCAATAATTTTTTTCGTCAAAAATAAAAATGAGGATTAAGCACGTTTCGCATTCATGAGAAAAAAATAGCTTTTTTCAAAGTGTTGCCATCACATTGATTAAAGCTCTAACTGAAAATAAATTAAATCTTTTTGGAAATGAAATCTGCAAAAATATAATTTTTGGCACGCGTTTGTAGGAAATGAAGCAAATATGAAATATTATTTTTTCTGAAAAATAAATTCAAGAAAAATTATTTTATGATCTTTTACACTCTCTATACAGGGTGTTTATTCAGTCCCGGATCCATTTTGATATTTAATGACTCATAAAATAATGAAGATGTAAACAAACTTATGGCATTTATTGATGGAATAACTCATATATTTTCCTTTTCAGGTTTGAATATTTTTACTTTTGTAAATATCGTCTGCGCGTGTTTTTAATTTCAGATAATTTCATTTTCCAGTCTAAATATCTGTACTTTTCTAAATATCGTCTGCTTATTAATTGCATTTTTCTCTCTTTTGTTTTTGGCAACCATTGAAATGTTATGTTTACTTTGATGTGTTTGTTCTATGTAGTACTTTTGTATGTGATGTTTTATTCGAGCGGATATTTAGGATAATGCATACACCACAAGAGAAAGCACAGATTTTATGATGGTCATAGAGTTAATTTTCAATCAACTAAATCACTGACTTTTAAGAGTTAGTTTCAAATCACTTAAACTGACTGATTTATGAAAATTTGAATATCACTATTCAATAAAAAAAGGATAATTTTAGATTTTTCATCGATCGTTTCAAAGAATATACGCCAATAAGCGCGCAGGTTTCTCAAGATTAATTGGCCTAAGATTATGAAAATGGGGAGTTTTTCTAAATTTTTAACATTTAAAACTTCATAAATAAGTCTTAGTTGATCGTGGAAAATAGAAATATTCATTCATTTATTTAAAATTTGGTGTTCCCAGAATATTTATCAGAATATGATACCTTACTGCATTAAATTTAGACTTCATAATTTTTGAAATATATTTATAAACAGGAACAAAATACTATTATTGATTTCATTTCAATCCTTTTGAAAGCAAAACTAAAAACTGAATTTTATACTGAATCTCAAAAATTTTTGTTGAATTATTGTTTGAGATATTACATAAACTATGAAAAATATTTTGTAGTTAACATAAGACTTAAATACCGAGCAATTCTGTTTGCAATACTCATATTCAATAATAATAATAATTAATAAATAACAATAAAGATGATAAATAAAATAAAAAGCTTGGATTTATTAAAAAATATCTTAATATTAATTGCAATTTCGTCATTTATATTTTTAATTAAAGTTGAAGTTTTACCGGAAATGGCAACAAATTAGCAAAATATATATAGTAAATTGAACGAAACGATCTAAACAATATAAGTTTGGTATGACTATCACAATTTGAAGATTTAAAATGTTTTGTTTGAGAATCCTTTAAGAGACCAGTTACTTAAAATATTTAATTGAAAATTGTAGCGAGCGGTAATACTGGCGAACCGGCTGGTCGCCAAAGGCGGCTAGTTGTATATAAATATGGACGCAGGGCAATTTGAAAACCATAATCTATACATATAATAAAGCTCAATGTGTGTGTGTGTGTGTGTGTGTGTGTGTGTGTGTGTGTGTGTGTGTGTGTTGGTGCTCTACAGGCCAGACCATTCAACCTACAGCTACCAAATTTGGCACGTGTATACCTTGGAGACCGGGAATGTGCACCTGGGGGTTATTTTTTCGAATTTTTAGCAAGAATTTCATTTATTTAAAAATTAAGCGAAATTTTGACGTGTTACTGCTATAACTGCCGAAAATATTACCGCACAAAAAAGATTTTTACATGAAGTTAAAGATCAAAAATTTATCTTTTAAATGATACTAATGATTTAATCTTAAAATTAAATTTCTATTTTTAATGAATTTTTAAATAAATATTTTAACTATGTTTTTCAATAATTTTTTTCGTAAAAAATAAAAATTAAGATTACGCACGTTTCGCATTCATGGGAAAAAAATAAGTTTTTTTCAAAGTGTTGCCATCACATTGATTAAAGCCCCAATAAAAAATAAATTAAATCTTTTTGGAAATGAAATCTGCAAAAATATAATTTTCGGCAAGTGCCTGTAGGAAATGAAACAAATATGAAATATTATTTTTTCTAAAAAATAAATTCAAGAAAAATTATTTTATGATCTTTTACACTCTCTATACAGGGTGTTTATTTAGTCCCGGACCCATTTTGATGTTTAATGACTCATAAAATAATGAAGATATAAACAAACTTATGGCATTTATTGATGGAATAACTCATATATTTTCCTTTTCAGGTTTGAATATTTTTACTTTTGTAAATTTCGTCTGCGCGTGTTTTTAATTTCAGATAATTTCATTTTCCAGTCTAAATATCTGTACTTTTCTAAATATCGTCTGCTTATTAATTGCATTTTTCTCTCTTTTTTTGGCAACTATTGAAATGTTATGTTTACTTTTGATGTGTTTGTTCTATGTAGTACTTTTGTATGTGATGTTTTATTCGAGCGGATATTAAGGAGAATGCATACACCACAAGAGAAAGCACAGATTTTAAGGTGGTCATAGAGTTAATTGCCAATCAACTAAATCACTGACTTTTAAGACTTAAATTTCAATCACTTAAACTGACTGATTTATGAAAATTTGAATATCACTATTCAATAAAAAAAAGACAATTTTATATTTTTCATCTATCGTTTCAAAGAAAATACGAGAATCAGCGCGCAGGTTTCTAGAGATTAATTGGCCTAAGATTATGAAAATGTTGAATTTTTCTAAATTTTTAACATTGAAAACTTCATAAATAAGTCTTAGTTGATCGTGGAAAATAGAAACATTCATTCTTTTATTTAAAATTTGGTGTGTCCAGAATATTTCTCAGAATATGATACCTTACTGCATTAAATTTAGAATTCATAATTTTTGAAATGTATTTATAGGCCGGAACAAAATATTATTATTGAATTCATTTCAATCGTTTTGAAAGCAAAACTATAAACTGAATTTTATGCTGAATCTCAGAAATTTTTGTTGAATTATTGTTTGAGATATTACATAAATTATGAAAAAATATTTTGTAGTTAACATAAGACTTAAATACCGAGTGATTTTGTTTGCAATACTCACATTCAATAATAATAATAATTAATAAATAACAATAAAGATGATAAATCAAATAAAATGCTTGGTTTTATTAAATATATCTTAATATTAATTGCAATTTCATCATTTACATTTTAAATTAAAGTTGAAGTTTTGCCTGAAATGACAACAAATTAGCGAAATATATATAGTAAATTGAACGAAACGATCTAAACAACAGTATAAATTTGGCATGACTATCAAAATTTGAATATTAAAAATATTTTGTTTGAGAATCCTTTAAGAGACCAGTTACTTAAAATATTTCATTGAAAATTGTAGCGAGCGGTAATACTGCCGAACCGGCTGGTCGCCAAAGGCGGCTAGTAGATAAATAAAAGATGAATAAATTTTCAAAAAGATATTAAATTAAAAAATTTGTTTAAAATTTATTGTGAATACAGTAATAATGTGCTGAATTATGAAATGAATTGACCAGTTTATTAAAAGAGATGCCTCATAATGCGTGTTACTTTGGGACGCAAAGTACTTAAATACGCCACCGAGGAAGAGTCGCACCTAAAGAAGGATTTCAAGCAGCATTCATCGAATTAAAAAAAAAAAACAGCCGGACTCATTCACCTGTTCGATGTCTATATCGAGTCTGCTGAAGGGAATGTGGTAGCCCAGAAAGGACGTGGTCTGCTTCAGTTTGATTCTGGCGATGTGGGGAACGTTTTCGTCCCTCGTCCATTCGGGTTGCCAGTGGTGAGTCACGAAATTAAACCAAGAATTGGTGTCCATCCAGTTGCCCCCCATAAACACGGAGGCAGAGTGGAGTTGTTTCAAGTGGTTAATGTCAGCGCCGTTTTCGGGGATTTCCTGTAAAAGGAGATGACAACATGTTCAATGATTGCAACAGGTTACATATTATCAAAAGTCAAACAAACTTATGAGTAACTGAATCTTCAATGGAGCCAGTTCGAATGATTCCACTGCTAAAGGATGAATGCAATAGCTCATGTCATCCAAACATGCATCTGTGTCATTTAGTATGGACTTGCCTATTTCTCTTTGTTAGCTCATTAATTAATCTTTTTCAGAAAAAAACAATACTGTTTTCTCCTTGTTACACGTGAAAGAGTAAAGCAATTGTAAGAACTGCTTTGAAAAATTCTGCCAGGTGATGACCTTCATTCCCGTTTATTTGATACATGATGAATATATGAAATTTAACAAGTAGTCATTCCACCAAAATTGAATGTCTGCATCAAATCTTAGTTCGAATGAGGCAAAGGAAAACACCCAAAATCCATATTCGTTTTATATCGCTACCCTTTGAAACACAAAGAGAGCCCTATTGATGATCGAGGCCGTAACCAATGATAGAGAACGTCGAAAATGAGGAATCAGGACAAATAAAAAATCTTTCATGATTCGGAATGAACGAAATAAAGGCATACTCCTTTCAGTTTACGTAACAAATTCTCCGAACTGCAGAAAAACCGCCAATTTCCGTCGCCAATCATTTTGCCGCTCTGAAGTATAAATAAACACAGAAGTTTAATTTAAAATAATGTGGTAAAAATAATATGGCATCATTTTGTGATAAGGTGTATTCATCAAAGTGGATTGACACGAGAAAATTTATCTTATTAATAATCGCCGTCTTTGGAGACTATTTGGATATCATTAACATTATGTCGAATAAATTTTATGAAATACTTCTTATCAAAATAGAGACATAAATTCAATTTTTATTTTTGAATATCTCCAAAGGGTATATTTTTATTTTCTAAAATTTGCATATATATATCTCCTGTTACAAAAAAAAATCAAATTTTAGAGATTAGATGATTTAATTTTTAATAACTGAAGTAAAATTAATATTAGCAGCTCATGCAATTCGAAATAATTAAAATTTATTCCTAGCAATAAATGTATTTACAAATTCTTATTACTAGCAGAAATGAATAATTATATAACGTGGAAGGAAAATAAACAAGGATCATGCAGTGAACCGAAAAGAATAATAACATGATTCTTGAAAATTGGTGAATAGAATGGGCAAGGTTTGTAATATACTTTTATTTGTGAGAATATTTACCTTTAAAAAGAAAAATATTCACACAGAATAATATATCAATGATATGCATTAAAATCTTTAATTTTATGAATATTTATAATTATAAAATATTGAAGCTTTAAAATATTATAATATTATTCACGATTCAGAGACAAAAAGAATATTATATGCTATCTTAAAAGAACTAATTATTGATAGAATGATATTATTAGAATGTTTAATAATTTATGCCTTATAATTTCAACTAAAGGCCCAAAAATTATCCAATAATTACAAAAAATCCATTACTAAAAAGATTATTATTATTCATTATCCGTTATTAAGAAGACTTTTGAAGTATATACCTTAAAATATGTCTATACCTGACACATTATATCAGGGATAGGCATTAAGTCGATCGCGACCGACCGGTGGACCACTAAGATATTTTGGGATGACTCCTTTACTAAGACCTAAAACGCGCATACTAAAAGAAACATATTTATGGAACATTGTATTCTCTTTATCTCTTAAGGAAAATGAAGTTTCCCTCCATCAAAGTGATATAATTTTAAAAGCACGTTATACAAAACCTAAGAATAACTTTTGGAATCTAATGGACATATCCTAATTTTTTTTTTAAAGTTGTATATTATTTATTTAACATTGTTCTGTGTCTCTATCTACCTGTATGAATCTGCATTTTCAAAGATGAATATAATTAAGGCAACATATCTTTCCCGTCTCACAGGCGACCACTTAGAATCCAGTACGAGATTAGCGGTTACTAATTATGTACTATATACCGAGATTTTGGCGGACAGCATGTAGTCGAAGTCTTCTGCTAACTGTCACGACGAGAACTAACTTCAGATGAAAATGTTTTATTTTTTTAATGTATTTTGAATTTTTTGCTATTAAAGGCATCATTTTATATTATTATATTTGTGGCAATTATTATTATGTTTGTAGTTATGTTAGAAAGTACATATTCCGTACTTATTATTAAGTTATAATAAATATTGTAGACCTACGCCACTGGATGGACCGCGACACCTTAAAAAAATTAGAAGTAGTACATACCCTGAAAATGTCTACCCACTCCTTCATTATATATATAATTTATTGATAAAGTAAGAAACATTTTTTAGATAATAAAACTCTTACGATGGTTTCCAGGAATCATTTTTAAAAAAAAAGTCTTGTAAGGAATACTTAGTACGCAAATGAACTTAATAATTCCATAATATAAAGATATTATGGAATTGACTTTGAATTTTGATTTTTAAAAATTATTGCACCCACCTGTATGTGGCAGTGAACTTCGTGCTCCGTTCTTCCCCTGAACACCCAATCCCCATTGCAGACTTCTTCCACCCTCGGCATCTTCCAGTAGGGCTCTTGTTTGTCCTTTTCGGCGTGGTGCCAGACGTAGATCATCCCGTTCGCTTCGTCCGAAGTCCATTTTTTCACCTTTACAGTTTCCGGCACAGGAGGCTCTGATTGAAGATAAGATTGATTAAAACTCAAACTTGAGGGGAAAATCACAACGCTTTTATTAAACTCCACGGAATAATTATGAATCGCACAATTATTCCTTCTTCATTCAAGACTTTGTGATGGTAGAATTCTGAAACAATGTACAATTGTGTGTTCCTGATGACAATAAAGCATCTGAATATTTTTCCGAGTGAAATCAATAATTAAAAGCTTTATTTCCTTTGCTTCCATTCAAATGTAAGCGATTGTTAAAATTTTGAACTACTTGCCTAAGCAAGAAATAATTTAACATTTGCGTTCTCTTATTTTTTTTCCCTATCATTGAAAAATATGTAATAAATTATCAGCTGCTATCTTTTATTTTTGCGTCAAACATGGTTTTGTAGAGTTGTAATAAATAATTCTCACTATTAAAATAAACAAAATTAAAGCTTTTAATGGTTTAAAAATAATTTTAATTACTTATTACCACTGAAATTATTTTTATAATTTGACCATTTAAAAATTCAGATATAGTTAGGATTCATGTGTTAGAAGAATAAAGTTATCATTTTGAGTAAAAAATAACATATAAATTAAAACTATTTCTAAATTGTTAATTTAAAAATGTTAAAAAAAAGAATTTTTAAAAAAGGCATTCAGTATCGAATCTTAAACTTCTGGTTACGATGCAATACATTTAATTGGTGTAATCGCTGAAATAGTGGCAACTTACTAGTACGAAAGTTCTACCAAAAGTTTAAAGATTCTTTTCTCGGAATTCGCAGACTAAATTAAGTAATATATTTAATATTTAAAGAAATTAACACCCTAAAAGTATTTTAAAATGATATTAAATCGCTTCTTGAACACAATTTTACAATTCCTCTCCTCCCGTTTTCAGTATAAAATATATTTTTTATAAAAAAGAGATATAACAAAATAAAGTACCAGACGCTGAAACACTATACGATAAGCATACAGACTAATATTATGGATGTCAGTTGGTATCTATATTCCTATTCTAACCAATATAGGATAGAATAGGAAATTATACATATTATTAATATTATACATATACATATTATAGTATAATATGCTGATTAATATTATAAATTTTAAACAG
>JAPMOR010003672.1:32815-63278 GCA_026543865.1 Argiope aurantia | reverse complement strand
AAATTTAATGACATATGTATTCTCTGAACAAAACAGAATCTGAAACAGAAAAATAGTGTTCATTATCAGCATATTTTATATGTGAAATAAGAAAAGAGAATTTCAATTCCTCAAAGAAGAGCATGGGATTCGAAAATACGCTGTGATGTCATGGAACGATTCCATTAGGAATTTTCAAATTCATAATAATAAGTAAAAGATTTTTTAAATGTCATGGTTTTAAAATACACCATTATCTGATGCTTAACCACGATTTGCTGATGAAATGATGAACATAAGAAATTAAACTTATACAAAAACTTAATATTTCCTTAGACTTAAAGTCTGCAAATGATGGGTGGTATGAAATATTATAAAGAATGAGTACAAAATTAATATTCTTTCCTCTTAGTAGTTGAAATCTTGTAAGCTTGTTTCATATGATTATTTCTTGTTTGGGGATCTTGATAGCGTAATAGAACAGATCGGTTTCGGGACAAAAAGATTTTGGCTACGAACTCGATTAAAGATGTCTTCCTAGAATGCGTATCTGATACATGTTACAACATAATGTCGGGATTGTTTAAATTTCTTCTGGTATTTAAATTGCCATAAGAATGTACATTTTGATGCTGACTAGTAAAAACTGTTTGAGAATTTCTTCACCCAACCTTATTTGGGAAAGGAGAAAACTATATAAAATATTTTAAATGACTAACTTCACTCATCTTAGACAGAATGCAATACATAATAAAAATCTAAAAAGTACAAAGCAAGAATAACTGAAATAACTAGGAAGTACTACAATAGTAATAAATATTTTTTTTAAATAATCATAATGAAAAATTATATTCATAAGTCATATATATATGTAGCTCCACCCATCAGGATTAGGAGTTATAAGTCTTTTGAAAGTTTAGAGAAAATGGTGCTTTTTCAGGTATCATCCTCGACGTCATACCACGTACCCTATTTACAATATCCCCTCTAAAATGTTTCTCACGTTATTTCTAAAAAGGTACGTTCGTATCACAAAACTACGATTCCTTGATAAGAACATACTTCTTTTCTAAACAACTTTTGAAAATTTAGCAAAATAAAACGTTAATTAATCAAAGTTACGCTATAGGGTATCCTCATCAATATAAAATTTTCAAATATAACTATTTTCGAAGAACGTTAAACAAAATTTACACTTCATTTTCAAATTAATTGTTGACTTCTAAATAATATACTAATCTACGAATTGAAGGTTCAATTATTTTTGAAAATTATATTATTTAATACGTCTATTATTATGTAAGACTATTTATATAAGCAATGTCAAATTATAACTCCAAAATATTTTATTACAAAGGGTGTTCAAATGAACAGGTACAAAACGACATTGTGGGTACAAATGAAGATTTTATTCAAAGTATACACCATAGAACTAAGCACAACGATCCCATTGATGAACGAGCCGAAGAATTCCTGTGGCCGTGACTAGATCCAATCCTTTAGTTCGCCGTCCTCGTTGAAACGCTTCCCTTTCAGATGTTTTTTTCAAAACCATTAACTCCGATGTGTACTGTGAGATACTTCGAAGACTACTCAGTTCCATTAAGAACAAAAGACCTGGGCTACTCAGGGTGGATGTGGTTCTGCTCCATGATAATGCGGGTCCACAAGTTTCCAGGGTTACACACGCGGAACTAGCTAAGTTCAAGTGGGAGCAGCTCTACCATCAGCCATACAGCCGGGACATGTCACCCTGCGATTTCCGTGGGTTTAGTCCCCTGAAAAAGACATCTGAAAGGGAAGCACTTCAACTCGGATGTGGAACTCAAGAACGCTGTGAAGGATTTGATCTCGTCACAGTCACAAGTATTCTGAGAACAAGGAATCCTTCGGCTCGTTCATTAATGGGATCGTTGTGCTTAGGCCTATGGTGTATAATTTGAATAAAGTTTTCATTTAGACCCACACTGTCGTTTCTTACCTTTTCATTTGAACACGCCTTGTCCATTCCTATTGTAATATCATATTATAATTAATGAAGACATTTTAATGTTGAAAATTCTATCCTCAATGAAAAAAAATTTCCAAATACCATAGGTATTTAAGAATTTAATGTGAATATTTAATTTTAAAATTTGAAGATTCATCTAAATGTTTTATCAAATTTCATGGAAATGCTTTTTATCTTCTTATCGTTATTTCTGTGCGATTCGACGAATACAGATCCCCAACCCCACCCTCAAAAATACTCACGCAGTTTTATAATATAAATTAATTAAAGAGTATTTTCAAACATTAAATTTATAGTTTTAATTATTTTCACCCAATCTATTACGTACGATAAAATTTAACTTGAAAATCCCTTTAAAGAATTTAGGGCCTTAAAAATTTCACCTTTCAATTTTATGTTTCATACTTCGATGTAAATTATTAATGCTGTTTATAAATGTTTCTTTAAATTGCTTTGAAGACGAATTTATTACAACTCTTTTAAGATGCAGAAAAAACAATAAATAAATAAGACATAACAAGACTTCATCATAATTCGAGGAATATCGATGTCGGAAGCTATTTATGAAAGAAATGCTTAGAGAAGTGTTCTAAAACTGCAGTTAAAGTACTTAAACAGCTGAGCATATGAGATAAATAAGTGTAGCTACCATTTGCTATTTAATAAACCTTGAATTTAATCCTTAATCTTTCAATGAATTATACTTGCATAAGTTTTCGTTCAAATACTTAATATAATACATAAACAATTTTGATCGCAAATTTAATTTAAAATGTTATTAAATTAAAACAACATTTAGCAACATTTTGCAAAAATTAAATTTAAAATGCTTACAATAAATTGTTTCTATAAATATTTCTGATCTTGTTCAAGAGTTTTCTTGAATTTTATTTTAATTTAACACATTTATTTTCGTTGTATATGCATTGAATTAATTTTATAGGCAGGTTAAATTAATACACATTTCTAAATCTAAATTTATGTTTCTATTTCATTTGGTAAAGTAATAATTGGATTATTAGAAATACGACACCCACTGGATTTTTACTTTATTGATGCCGATACATTCTAAAAATTGAATTTTTTATCTCTCATACAAAATTGTATTTTTTATTAGAGAAATTATTTAATAAAGCAGAAGAAACCATAAAAAGAATTTAATTTTACGTGTGAGGAATTAAATTATAGGAATTCACTGAAAGATAGTTTTATATTTAGATGGCAATTATACATAAGTACTATGGTAAAATTTTAAAGATATATTATCGGAAATATGAACATAAATTTCCCTAATTTTTGTTAAAGTAATGTTACATTTTCTTTTAAAGAGATTTTTACAAAGATTTTTCTAAGTAAGTGAATAAATTGTATTCATTTTGTTTCTAGCTATCAAATAACTTTATTTTGTAATATATAGAGTTCTTTTATTCAAATGTTTCAAATATTTTCTTAGATTTCTTTTAAATAGGAAAAAAACCTGCAAGGATATTTTATACTATAGTCATATATTCAATGCCTTTCAGATATATATTTAAGAATTTTTTTTCTATAGGATTTGTTACAGACAGTGCTATATCACAGAAAAATATTATGTTCTTCTGGAGTTCTTTTCTGACTATTACCACGATATGTTAGTTTTTTTTTTAAATCAGAGCTGTATTTGACGATTTTAAAATGAGAATATAAATTTATAGGTTTAACTTTTTACTACCTGGAAATCAGATATTGAAATATCTTTTAAAACACATATTCTGAAGACTGGAAAAAACCTTTCAATCTATTTATAGAATGATTTCAGGACAGATAAATTAATTTCTCTCAGGATTTGATGCCTAATGATTAAATATCGTAGCCTTGTAATTAAGTCATTAGGCTCATTGGAAGAGGAAATATTATTAATACAACACATTCGACCATATAAAAAAAGCTAAAATATAAATAAAACCGCTTTAATTATTTAGGAGTTTGCATTACTTTCCTCTAATGCTGTTGTTGAAACACCATTCCAATACAAACATTACAGAACATTCAATGTCTCAGACTTCATTTTTCTAAAAAACCGTAATCACTATTAAGATTATTCAAAAAGCCGAATCTGTAATTATTCGGCTATAAATACTTCAAAAATGATAAAATATTGTTATACCTTTTTTATAACAAGTATATACAGATATATATAGTTTAGTTTTATTAACGTGACTTTTTAAAGCAACACTAAGGATACTTTGGGACGTACCTTGTAATTTTGATTCTCGGTCAGATGACGCGGACAATACCTGGTTTGGCACTACCTCTCCAAACTTCCACACCTGAAAGAAGATTCTCACCCACGACGGATTTAACTTTCATCAGGCCCGCGTAAACGACAGTTCTTGAACGGAATCGGGCCTTGAACTCTACTATTCCGAAGCCGAGCCCTTACCACCAGGCCACTGCAATGCTGGAGACCCTTGAAAAACTCAAGGAGTTCTCAGTTTTATAAATAGAAAAGTTATGATCAGAGTTTCAATTTTTTTTAATGTTTTGAACATTTTCTTCGTTATTTGTATTGATGTGCATGTAAGAATACAATAATGGCCATAGTTTGAACTATTTTAAACTACTTTACAATGTTTTAGAAATATTCTTTTAGGTATGACAATAATTATTGAATGGTTTAAATAAAAGGTTAAAGAATTTATAAAACTACAGCTCTCTCGGTGTTTCTTCTCATATCAAAATAATTTCAATTATATAAATTCATTCAGTAAAATTTCCAAGGGTATATAATAAAAGGAAATAACTGAATATTTCTAATAAAAATAGGAAGAGTTTCAACGGTAAGACATAAAAACGTTTAGATTTCTTTGGAGAAAAAAATGAAATGTACTGGTTACAATCTGATGAAGACATAAATTCCAATAAGTTTAAAATGCCCAAAGAAAACACAATGCTTCAGAATATTTTATGACTCGATTTCGCTTTTTATTTTAATTTTATGTTGTAAAACAATAACCCCATTTGATTTACACGTTTACGATAGTTCAACGGGACGAAAATTCACCAGAATAAAAATTGTTGATAAGCTTTCTCACTAAGTTTATGAGCATCGAGAAATATTTTACCGTAGAGCAGAAATAATCTAATCAAATGAATAATATATAGTACAAAAATATGGTAACTAGTTTAAAAATTTTATATTGTTTACTCCAAACTGCATTAGATGCCAGTGGTATTTAATTCTTTACTTTAATACTGGATGAACAAATTTACGTGTAAATTTTTTTAAATTATGCTAATTTAGCATGTTTCCTTGATGTGTTATCTTCCTACTTACCATAATTGAAAAATGATTTATACATTTACCTCAAAAACTCTGCAATAAACTAATGTATTATTTGCATAATAATAATTTACGTATAATGATGATTTAGTATACTGTCAAGTTTGCATAATTTATTCTGCATATATATTTGACCTAAAAATAATTACTTCATTTTTCTCGCGCTTTGAGAAACTTAATATTTCCTATAAGAAATAGGGATGATGATTTTTTTAAAGAAATTAAAATAAGTAACTAATGAAACTACTTTTCTTATTCGACAATAATTCTGTTTTACATAATTTATATGAATGGATCGCGCCAGTTTAATTTTGGAATTCATCACATGTATAATAGGAAAAAAAGAGTTGATATTACAAAACAATGTAAGACAGTGAGCAATTGGCTATTGCTTAGCACATAAAATATGTTTTGTTATGTTACATTGATGCAAATGAGAATGCAAGATAAAGTGCGTAAAACAGAACATGATCTGCACAACCACTTTTGCCTAGTGGAATTGGCAAACGTCAATTTTATTTCAGTGCATTCTCTTTTTTTTAAACCTTTCAAAATTAATTTTATATGTTGTTAAATACACCATTTATTAAAGTTAGAATAATGGTCGTATAGGTATGCAGGTTCTCGCTTTCGTGAATGGTTAGAGAACATATCGTTGCTGATGAGAAGATGCAGGGGAGGGCTTGGGGCATGCACTTTTTGTAATTGGCATTATTTTGTATTATCCGCATAGCAAGAAATTAATCTTCTAGTCAGACGCGTCATTTAATACACCCCGAATAATTATAAAGATGGGGATACATTTTTAATGGTTATATTATATTAAGTTCATAAATTTATTAGGATAATGGTTAATACGCTGACTAATAAATGCAATTTGAGCAATATATTGCATTTGATTACGGTGAAAAGTTATAATTACTGATAATATATTAATAGCCATTAGAAATCCCATCACAGTGATGTGAACAATTTTGCCAGACAGGGCAAAGTCTAAAAGAATTAATATTTCAAAAATAAATCTGACAGCAATTAAACGTGACAATTGCAAAACATAAACCTTTAGATAGATAAAATTTGAAATACATGCTTGCATCTAAAGCGTAGATTTTTTTTTTCAAATTGCGCAAACTCTCCTCCATTGCACAATTGTCGGACAATCAGTTTATATTATCATGCACGACAATGCTATAACACAGAAAAGAAACTACTTAGATAATTTAAATTTAGTTTGTGAGCTTATTATATAATTAATAAAGTATAATAAATAGGCAATGAAGTTAAGTAAGTGGCCTTGCTGCTGTAGTTCAGTATAAAGTTTCATTTCCAATCGGTTAAGAAAACCAGCTGTAGTGGTCTTCCGAAAACTTTCTCGCATACTTTCTAATAAACTTGTCAAACCAGAAAATTGCATTGGTGTAAAATAGTTACAAAAAATTAACTTTTGGCATGAAATGAGCATTTTTACTGAATCTGTAGTGCCATCTTTGGAGAGTTATTTGGAGATTAATTCCTGGAATGCGGTGAATAGTTTCCTAAAATCCAATTAGAGTGTATTTACTTTTTCTCAAGCGATTTAATTAACGATTTGACATAAAACTGCACTTTTAATTGCAAAATCCCATACAAAATTTGATATATTTAATCACTGCGTTTTTGAATGATGACATTTGCATTATTCTGAAACTGCAGACAGTCAGACAATAAACCCTTAGTCGAAATTGGCTCGTACATTAAACCTGAGTACTGAATTTTATCTATCTAGCTCTCATTGCTTTGTAATTACCTCGTTAACTTATATTCCATCGCCTGAACAGACGGATTTCCTCTGAATAGATTTTATTCAAAATTTGGAAGAAATATGCCAATTTGGTGTAGATACCTTATACAAATTTCAACCTTCTAGCTCAAAGCGGTTTTTAGTTTTCTTTGTCACGGACAGATAGACGCACACTTTATACAAATGTATTTTTCAAACTCAGGGAGAAATAAAATGTTGCGATTCTTGAAATTCTCGTGTTTGAATTTCCTGACGATTATTTTTCTTTCTCTATATTACGTTTCAAGAAATTAAAATGGCATCCAAACTGCATACTCGATTTTCTTGAATGTATTACTAAGCACAAAACTCTCATGTGCGATATTAAGAAAATTAAACTTTGAGCATCCGTGGCATTCGTAACTTTGCTCAGCTTTCCACCATTTTTATACAGAGTTAGGCGGATAATATCTTTTTTGGGAATTGTGGAGAAGTCGTTGACACCAATCTATATTGTTTCTTTTCACATTTAAGGGCTTATTATTACTAATTATAAAAGAAGTCATCTGTTTATATTATCAAAAAATTTTGCAAATTTAAATCTTTCTTCGGCTATTTTCTTTTACAGGTACGATGTTTGAACATCATTATTTATATTGACGGAAGTTTTATGTTTTACGAGCCTTAAGAAACTACTCAGAATGCTTTTTTTTAGAATCGCTTCAGCAATCAAATCATCACGGTCCGTATATATTATATATTTTTTCAAATACAAAGCAGTTGAAAAGTAATAAATAAATAATATAAAATAAATAAAAATAGAAATGCTTTCAGCTGAGCGGGCTTAGAGAGATAATCAGTCTCACTTTGCGGCCATTGTTTTATATAAACGATGCCATTTCGACTGTAAATGTCACTCAGACGTCAGTTATATGATAGCCTTCAAATGTAAATCATTTGTTAGCAGTAAAAGAAAAACTGAAGAGGTTCTATGGAGAATTCCCTTACATTTCATGTCTCCGATTTATTGCCCATTGTTTTTACAGTGAGATCTTCAAGGACTCCGATTTTCCAGAAATAAAGAAAGAATTCAGAATAACTTTTACATAAGTTTCAGTAATTCAGATGACAAAAAAATTGAACATCTTCAATAACATCCAAAGTTCTTTGCACTTCTAAAATTTTTTTTTTTATTTTTTTAATAAATGAGTTTATAAGAGATCCGAAGCTCAGTTCAACGAATCATTGCATAGTAATTTTCTAACTGATTTGTATGTTTCTATATCAAGTTTGAAAATTTACTCTTAGTACTTAATTTACCTTAATTAAATTAATTTTTTATTAAACTAATTTACTTAAATTAATCGATAATGTACTCATAAAAATGTATCAAATTTCAGCATAAAGGTTTCGTATGTAAATACAAAAACCAAAATAATTGAAAGATTTGCTATAAATTGAGCTTAAAATATTTATAAAAGTTTATTAAAATTTGGGAAGTAAAAATTTCTATCAATTAATTAAAAACGAAATTTTGTAAAATACTTTCTAAGTAAGCATCTACCACTCAAGAAGTGACAAACTTTCAAATTTAATACCCATAAAAACAACAAAAATGCTAGACATAATTTTAAAAATTATTTTAAATTCTAATTTAAAACAATTTTAAATTTTAAAGTGATAGAAATATTTTTTTATTATTTTAAGTAAATAATAATTTTAATTAAAATTATTTCTTAAATTTTTTTAAGTAATTTTTTTATAATTATTTAAAATATTTTTAAAAATAATGTTTTCCGCAATGTAAATCACAAAATTTACAGATAACATCCATAATCTAATCATTATCATGTTAATAGAAATATCAAGAAACACCAATATTTACTTCCTGAGGAAATTATCGAGGAATCAAGTTAACTTTTCTAAAATTATTGTAATTAGGACCCAATTTCCTTATTTGTTTTTATCGGAGAAACTTTCTTTTTTCGTCAATTTTTTTCTAAAATAGAGAATTTTGGAATTAATAAAAAATAATTAATGAAAAAGTTAATTAAAAATAAAATTATATATTAATAAATAAATTAATTAAAAATATAGTTGTAATTAATAAAAATATATCGCTTTAATATTTATAATAATCCATATTCTTTAGAATTAAATTTTTGCATTCACCAAACGATTTTTTTTTTGTTTCAATTTCAATTGTACTTTTTATTTGAATTTCCACTAAATATTTTTTGCTATTTTTTTTTTCACTTTCCCACAAATTTAAATCTATAATTCTTCAAGAATATCTGCTACGGTCAATTAAACGACAAATTCTGAGTACATTTTCTATGTAATGCGAATTTTCAGTTCATTTATATATTGCATAATTCTAATTTAGAAATGAAATATTATTTAATTTCTTTTCAATATTTAATATTCATTCTTAAGCTATTACTCTTCCGTTAAATCTAGATAAATAGTAATTAGAATAAAGCAATTAGATAATACATGAAGCTAAATAAAATGTGTATAAAAGTTGGCTTAAAAGAGCTGAAATAATCGACTGTCGGATTCGATAAAATCATATTTATTGAATGAAGCGAAATGGAATAAATTAATTATAAAAAAATACAAATTTTGCACATATTAAGTAAATTTATGAAGCATATTAATAATAAGATTTTTTTTCAAAAACTTAAAAATTTCTCAAATTCCTTAAAATTCAAAAAAAATCCTTTTCTAAAAACTTAAATAATTATCGCACTTTAAATTCCACTGAATTTTAAAATTATTGCATAAACTGTATAAAGTAAAAAAAAAAAATGCTATTTATAAATGAAAATTATCTTTTTCTACATTATGTAATAAACAAATAAAATTTAAAAAAATATCGAAATAGCAGAAAAAAAAGATAAAGAAATGGCCTGATTTTATTATTACTCTATTTCTTATTAAGTTTTGCGCATGATTGTATTTGGCTACTGACCAGAAAACATAAGCATCACAACGTTTAATTACATAGTAATTTCAATATTTAAGCTTGTTTCACAAACTATTATTATTAAGTTAAATTTTTCCTTGAAGTGTGTTGACTATTCTTTAGTTAAAGCCTTTAAATAAATTTAATTTTATAGTAAAAGGCCAGTTAAACTATTCAGCAACAAACAGTACGGCGAAACTAATTTTTATTACTATTAGCATTACAAATTTTTATGGGGTTCAATTAAAATTTGCACTTGACAGAAATTTTTTACTTAGATATTATAGGAATTTATAATATTCACTGAAATAAAACGATGTCTGGGTCCTATTTATAACTAGATTTTCATTTCTTGCTCAGAATTGTAAAAACGATATTGTTAGAATTTCTATTTAAACTAAACGGAGAATTAGAAAGAAAATTCTCATTCGAAAAATGTCCATATTTTAAATATAACAAAATCTTGAATATGTTTCAACTCTTTATATACTTTGATGGCCATTCTTAGAGCGAATAATATTATTATTACATAAAAAATACTGATAACTTCAAATTAGTAAGCAAACAGTGAAAATTCTGAATCAGCAGTGAAAGTTCGAGAAAATTACCGGTTTATTAAATTCAATGATTGAACTGCAGCCTTATTTTTTCATTTTGAATCGATAGCCAAAATTTATAATTTTAAATTTATTATTATTTCAATATAAGCTTAATTATAATTAGGATACTATAAATGCTCCTATAATGTAAAAAAGAATATTGATTTCAGCATTTATATTTTAAAGCATTGATGAGACTACACTGCTAATATAGGCTTAAAATAAAAATTTGGAAATTAACATTTATATATAAATATATATATAAGATTGTTATTTTTTAAATTTTATTTGTAATTTTAATATTAACCTTGTTATTACATTTTTTATTGATTTATTATCTTCAAGATACCAACTTTTGTGCATGAAATATTTTTATACAGTCTACAGGCTAAAAGCTGAATTTTTGATTAATTTTCAATAAAATTTCGCAATTGTAAGGCTGTAAAATTAAATAGAGTAAGTCGAGCCAAATGATACGTATAATGCGACAGGCGTATTATTATTTAGAATATATACAACATATACATGTATTATTATGTATTATAAATATTATATATATATATAGCTTCTACCTGCCTGCGAAAGCTCATGAAATGAATTTTAGCATTATCCACGTATTATATGTTGAACGAATTTAAAATTTTAAAGCAGTGTAATTTCAAAATTAATCTAAATTCCCCAGAATTTAGAGTTTCAAGAGACAATAGCAAAACATCCACAAAAATAATAAAAACATATAACACAATTTCTGATGAAATTTTTAATAATAAATATAGAAATCAAAAAAAGTATTGAATGTCATTTTATAAACTAATGTTTATAGCCTGTATTTCTTATTTATTTTTTCATTATTATCAAGGTTTACTTTTCAATTTATATCTCAAGAAATCTGTTATCCGGTGGATTTTGTAAATACATTTTGGTACCAGTTCGTCTACAAGTCAAAAAAGTTTAAGAACTTAAATGATACAAAATAATATAAATTAAAAATAAAAAGTTTAATTTATGTTGAAAGCTTGAGAGATTAAAACATTGAAATACAAATGAAATCACTTTCAGTAAATAAAAAAAATGATACCAAATTGTACGATATTCAGAAAAGATATTAAATTTATGGTGAGAATATCTTGAAATCTATTATGGATAATATCTTGGAATTATCTATAATATTTCATCTTGGAAATAATAAAAAGGTTCCTTTTTTTAAAATAATTTTAGAGTCGATCTTTTGAAAGCGATTAAGAGACAAGACTTCAAATTCTGAATATTCATGTGGAGGCTATAATAATTGTGCAGAAGTAAAATATTAGAATCGATTTTTCTGAGACATATGTATACAGAATTAAAAATAAATAGACCCACCAAATAATCATTTATAAATTGACAAAATACTATCTATCAACCTATCTATTTCTTAATTATCTATCAAGTATAGTTTAGAAAAAAACCCAAGAAAGGAATTAAATTCTGTAAAAAGCAGAGTAAAAATATTTTCTTAAAGTCAGTGCGGAATACATTGTAAAAATAGATAGCTGTTTTAGAAATATTTCTAAAATTTCATAAGATATTTTTTTAAAAAAAAGACAGACAAAAAATAAATGTAAAAAACATCGCGTATATAGAAAACTGTTACTCTAGAAGCTGAATAAAGATAATCAAAAGCATACCAAATTAAGATACAAATAATTAACGTACAAGTACATAAGTACATACATTAACGTACAATTAATTAACATGATTCCTGAAACCTGCATGATTAGACAAAGAAAAGCTTTTTCGAAAAATCACAAGAAATTAAACTTCAAAACTGAATTTTAAACTAATGATAATTTTAATATTAAATTACGAACGAATTATTTCGTGCATATCGTTTTCAACTTATTTCATTTAATTAAAACCATCGATATTTCTACATTTAATAGAAATAAAGTTAAACGATACTCTTCAATTTTTTATAATAAAACTTTCTGCTAACTTGTGAAGGAAAAAAAAAAGGCTCATGGCCTATTATTGTACAGTTTTTAACAGATTCCAGCACCCTGTTTTTAAAAATGAGTCGGGCAACTAACTTAAAATTCACGTATAATCCAATCAAGCGCGAGACAAACTCATTCGTCAACCCTGCGGCATTTCATTCGTTTGAACTTTCAAGCAATTAAAGTGAGGAAAGATAAAGGAAAAAGAGGAAACAATAAACTGCCTTAAAGCACAATTATCCGCACTTTCGCTTTAACTTTACTAATGCGCTGTTTATCGTACGCATGTTGAAAAAAAAAAACATGCCAGCTTTAAATCTCTCTTTGCTTTATCTTGGCAATCTTTAAATCGAGGAAAATTCCAGGAAAGTGAAATAATTATCTTTCAAAACAAATCAAATAAAAGAGAAAATTTTGTGAAAAATTTATTTAAAGTAAAATAATTTTCCGCTTTATTTAGTAATGCCTTCATTTTTAACTTTAAAGTTTTATTTTATGGGGATTATCAATTCATTTTGATCAGATTTATTTGTCTGAGACAATAAGATGATTAACTCCCATAAATAATGGAGATTTTATAGAATTAACTGAGCTGAATTAAATTTTGCATGATAATTAATCTCATAAGTTAATGAAATTCATTTTTATGACGAATAGAGAGAAAAACTAACTACGGCTTCTAGAATGTTAAAATTTGTCTTTAAGTTGTTGATATTTTTTTTCTTTCATATTCGCGAAAATCTTTGGAAATCAAAGTAGTCATCGGTAAAACAGATTAGATGGAACAAAATATTTAGTGGAAATTCATTCAATAGGAAATAATTTTATATTTATTTTTAAAAAAATCCATTTTTGTGCTTAAGATTTAATTTTGTGTTACACTTTTATCACTGTATCAACATTTAATTTTCACCAATAGTAAAATGATTACCTTTTATGAATTTCAGCACTTTCAATAAATATTTCACTGAAAGGACATGTTGGATTATTTTTCTAGTCAGTCATGATTAAATACTAAGTTTGATAAAAAGCATTTTTAAAAAGATAAAAAAAAAAGCTGCCATTTAGATTTTAAATTTCCTTATCAGTAAATTTTAGCAATTCCATTAAATTTTAGGGAAATGGAAATGATACAGAAATGAATTTTTTTTCTTTAGAAATTTAATGAAATGAAAAAATGTGTCGCTACAATATAAAAAAAGATTGAAATAATTTCAGTTACAAATTAAATGCCAAATCTGCAAGTAATTTTCATTTAACAATGAATAAAATTTAATTATTTTATTCATGAGAATTCTTACTAAAAATTTAATGTTCATTCTTTTCAATAATAAAATAATAAATTCAATTGTTATCCTTAAAAGTCTAAAAATAACTTTAGTTATGATGCCTTTTAACAGAGAAGAGGAAAACGTTTACTCAAATAGCAGCGATAATGCATTTTATTCCTTATGATAATGAGTTATAATCTCGAGGCTGCCGTATTATGAAAATGAAAATTTTTTACACAGATTAAATAATCCATAAAATATGTATTTATATAATAGTTATATACAAAAATGCATTGTGAGATAAAAATTTACAATTTTTCATGGAATTGTACTGTAAAATTTATGGTTGGTTTTAATTAAAATTGAGAAGAATTTTTTTGGAGTTCAGCGATAAGAATTTTTTTGTAAATTTCGTCGAATCTTTTAGGGATTTTTCTAAGAAGAATTAGTTTTAAAAAGTAAATCGTAAAAATTGACGAAAATAATGGAAAGGATGAAATTATTTTAATCACAGAGAGTTTCATGAAAGTTGATCTGAAATATTCTTAGAAATTTGCTTTTAATGAAATATGATTCGATTATTTCAACATAACTTTTGAAATATATAAAAAGTTAACTTTTAAGTATTAGATAAAATCAAAATTTAAAAAAATATATGTATAGAGAAATGTTTGATGTTGGTTTAAAATTGTCTTATTTTATTTCGTTACGCTTGTTATTTTTATATAAATTTAAATGTTCTAGATTTTTATTATCTTAAAAGAATTAATGAAATTACGAATAGTATTTAGAACTAAATACTTATTTAAAAACAGGAATAAATGTTACATACTCTTTTAAAAATGAAAATTTATCGAATTAGAATTATTATTTTATTTAAGAAAGGTTCTTCTACGAATTATACGTAATATACATGAATTATAGCGAAAACAAAATGTATACTGTTTAAGTCTATTCTATGTAAATAATTACGTATTTCTCAATAAACATTGTGTATTTGTGTATTAAAATGTTACCGGAAAACGCATTTTTATCAAGTATATATTAGTCAGCAAATATTTTTATATTTAAATATCTATTAATGCAAAGGTACTGTCATTCTTTAAAACTCAATTTCATTTTAGTTGTTATATTTTAAAATCTAATATAACTTTAAATAAATATCAAAATTTTTGAGCAATTACCGTAAAAAATTTTAAAATCTTCTGAATAGTTTCAATATATCACACTTTTTCCTTGACGGTTCGTTATAGCTTTAATTCTAAATACTAAATTACTTCCTGAAATCTTAAATCATAAATATAACAATCTCGTTTGACCATTTTTTTTCCTTCTTTGAAAACTTAATTCTTTTCAAGATATCATTTAGAACTTCAATTTCATAAATGATCTTCAGATTTAAAGAGGATATCAGTTAGATTAGACTTCTATTAATATTTATTTCTTTTGGCATGATAGAGTTGTAAAAAAGAACTTTATAAAAACAAGCACAATTTTGGAGCTTTTCTCTAATTTCTTGAGCGTAAATTGATATGTTTATTATTCACATTTTATTTTTCCGAGGAAATTTCACCTGTCAGATGTAAATTATTGCATGCAATATATTTTATTTCAATTTAACAAAAATGCTTTTCCTATTTTAAGAGTATTGAAAATTTTTATTAACCCTTTACGAATTTATTTATATTTATGAAGATATCAATTACAAGTTTCAAGCTCTTTAAATTTTAAAAATCAATACCCATTTTTAAATTTCGCTAAAAGATCTTCCAAGTAAATTTGCCGTCTTTAGAATACTTGTCACTTACATTACAAGTATCTAACTATTTTCACAAATATTACGTTTCTCGTATTAATATTCCATTTAATCACAAAATTGCCCTTTTTTATTTTTTAAAAATATATTTTTTGTTCTAAAAAAAGAAAAGGTTACATATTTTGTGAATTTCATGATGCAAGCTAAAGACTTAAACACACGAATTTGATACAGTTAATGTGGAAGAGAAAATAAGCATGTATTTTTCATTTATAATGGATATAAATTCGAATTCATTGCATGAAATCGCAAACGGTATTCTGCTAAACTAATAAAAACAAATAATGAAAAGAAATCCGATTTCGAATGTTGCAAAGTGAAAAATTTTCCAAGTTACCTTGTGGCAATATACCCTCTGAACCCAACACGAAGATGCACGCTCCAATCAGCAAAATGTGGGCCCCGGTCACAGTTAAATGTTTAATTTGATAATCCATATTCACAATTTTTCTTTAGTAGGAAAAAGAGATTCTGGAACACGTCACTTAAAATACTGGGATTTTTTTCAGAACTTTGGAAACAAATGCCAAACGAAACTTAAGCATTGCACGAAGTTTCTCAGACGATCGTGCTTTAGAAGCATTGTCAGACGATACGCACTCATTTCTCCCGCTTCTGTTTCGTCTGCTGTCGACGATCCTAACACTCGGCCATTTATTGGTTCTCTTGTAGAAACTCGGAAAGAGCCGGGTTGCCAAGCGTTGGCGAGAAATCGCCATGTTAGTTAACAATTCTAGAGAGCGCTCTTCAACAGCGACAAGTGTTTCGACCGTTTTGATTGGTTGGTGTGTTTCTTCGCACTGCTGCTTTCTTCTTTATTCACTTAAGTGATTGTCCAATCTCTCCTGAGTATTTTAAACAGGTGAATTATTTCGGGGATGAGCAGAAAGTCTCTGGTTCACAGGAGATAATAGATATAAGTGATTATGCACATCCTGATGCGATAACATTATTCTGATAATAGTATTTGTTTTCTTTTACGGGATAGAGAAATAGCGCTGGCTATTTTTAATACCACAGATCTATAGGGAATTTCTCATTAAGATGAAGTAATGCGTTAAAATAAATAATTAAAAATGTGATGATAATAATTAGTTTACAAGCTTAAGTAGGTGCATTATTAAAATATGTAAAAGTTATAAATATCTTTAGATTAAAAACTTCTACAAAATTATCTCATTTTCTGGCAAAAAAAAAATGAAGATAATTATATATATTGTGTGGCAAAAATTTTTGATAAAACTTCAAATAAAATACATAAATTTATCAAGCTTTTACGATTATAAAGTTTTATTTAACTCTTTGAAGCCAACTTAGTAGTTTGCGTTGTGATGTTTTAAAATACTGCAGCATTCTAAAGAATAAATATTGGTATTTTGATATATCTTTTCATTTATTAGTGTTTTATATAGTGACATATCTTTTCATCAGTTTTATTATAATTTTTATTCATATAGCTTTAACCAAACAAATGATAGTTATTAAAAAGAGAACACATATGATATTAATTAACAATAAAACAACTTCAAATTACTAAAAAAAATGTTCAAACAAGGTTTCGATTTGTTAAGACGTGTAATTTTTCTTGTTTCCAAATTAAATTTTATCCAATATTTAAGGAATTAATGTTTAATAATGCTCTTAAAAATATTTGGCGTTTTCTTTACGTGTAAATTATTGAACACATTATTAACGAGGAGCAAATAAGCACATGTTTTGCCTATTATCACTATTATGTGGTATCCAATCAAGTGCCCAAAAAATTGAAAATTATTTACTGATGGGTTTCCTATGAAGAATTTTGAAATTCGAATGAAAAACTTACCAAATCTTACCACTCCCTAAAACTATGAGCAGCAACTCTACAGAACAAATATTGGCATAACTAGCCGGCGTCCTGTCATAGGGGTAGTGAATCTTCTCCGTAATCTGGGCGTCCCGGATTCGAGTCCCGGTTCGGGTATGTTTGTTCTTCATCTATCTGTGAGGCATGTGAATGTGCCCCCCCCCCTCTGTAAAAAGGGGTTGCGCAAGCGAATGCGACATGTGAGTCTCTAATATGTATTCTTGGCCCTAGTTGGCGCTACTAAAACAAGAGACGCTCTCGGCTTAAAATCGCTGACTTTTTCAGCGGGTTTGTCGATGACAAGCCCCATTAAAAACAACAACAACAGACATATCTAAGTTGGTTAGTTAATTTTTTTCAGTTTTATTATAATCTCTATTATATAGCTCGAATAAAACAAATGAGAGTTAATAAAAAATAAGATATATGATGATATATAGGAATTAACAATAAGACAAATGCAAATTACATAAAAAGGTCTAAATACGTTTTGATCTATTAGAAAGTGTAAATTTTCTTGATTTCTAATTCGATTTTATTCGTTATTTAAGGAGTGAATGTATACAGGGTGGGGCTAAAAGACGACGAATAGAAGTTATTTAATTTCTTTTTAATTTTCGTTCATTTCTTTTTATCCACCACTTTAATTATAATATATTATATAATGTATATTTTAGTTTACGTATTGTTTTTTGGCTTATTTTACAATGCCAAGTAAAAGATCTGCTATTTTAGAGTTGTATAAGCAAACAAAAAAAAAAAAGAAAAAAAAAAGGAAAGTTAGTTCACTCTGTTAGAAAGTGAAAATAGAGTAATTTTTTACTTTTCGACTTCTGTGGCAAGTTATGATTTTCGTGTTGGTTCAAATTTGTTTCAGACAGTTAGAATTTCGATAATTAAATTTTAAAAAGACGTAGGGAAAAAATCCAAAAAACTTTATCACTGAAAGGTAAAAATGTTTTAACTTGGAAATTAAATGGTAAAAAAGAAGAATTTACATAAATATGAGAGAAAATTGAAATTATTAGCATATATCTATATATGATTAAAAATTGAATAAAACTTCTGAAATACAAGAAACGGCAGAGGAAAGATTGAAAAGAATATCATGAAATATTATGCGACATACCGTCCAAGATCTCTCGAATGAAGGAAAATGTTTCAATAATATAAAATGAAAGTTATTTGCGTAATGATGAACGGATAATGCTACATAATTTTCTATAATTCATAAATAAATATCAATTTTAGAATATTATATATGGAAAAGAAAGGAATCCTGCAAATCTCATAGAACAATAAGCGATAATGTAGAATTTAGCGTTGTTTTACGAGAAACATAATGGCTCCAAAAAAAATCCATAAATTGCGTTCTTTTCGTCTTACATTTGAATTAAAAAAATATCGCTCACAAATATTATGCTAACCGTAATAAAGTCCTAAATTATAATAAAATCAAATATCTATTGGTTTACATCTCTTAATGAGAAATAATACTTGATGTACAAATACAAATGGGTGAATCGAAAGTGGTATACACGTTATTCAATGAAACATCGAATTCTTAAATTATTCCAATCTTCTAAACTTATAATTCTCCAGTTTAATAATTATTAAATTAAAGAGACGATCTTTTTAAACTACAATATTAAAGTTGTTGCAAAATTTCGCGTTGAAAAATCATATTCCTAAGATGGAGAATACAGAATTTTTAAAATAGCTCGCTGTCGAAAGAATGTAGTTTTTCTCTGTTTTGCAAATTTGGATTGTCTAAGGAATCTTCGAACTTTTCATTTAAAGTAATTGAATAATAGAATTAGAGGCACTGAACTAATCAAAAATAAATTTTGCCTGGAACTGTGCCTTTTCATGAAAAAAATGAATATCGATTTTAAGGGTTTAAGTTTTTGACTTACCTATTCAAAACATGCCCCTAGGATTGCATATGGATATTTTACTGGTATTATTGTATGGAAAATTTCAATAAAAAATTGCAGACATTGAAAGCATCTATAAAATGAGCTATATAAAATTGCAATAGTTTATTAAAATCAGGAATAAATTTTTAAATGTGCAAATTTAGAAAACTATTTTAATTAGAGAAAAAAATTTGAATTTAATTAAATCAGTGTTATAGAGAAGGGAATATCTAATTAAAATATCAGATCAATATCTCCATAATTTTTCAAAAGTTTGATTATAATCAAAAATTAAAAAACAGGGACATCGAAAAATGTATATACATAATTTGTCGTCCCAGAATTCGAAAAATAAAAAAATATATATTATTACAAAATTTTTGCACCTATGATATTAAATTATATAAAAGTTGTTAAATGTCAAAAGGAAAGTGAAAAATGGTTTTAAGTTAACACATTATCTCAATTCTCAGGCTTGAATATTTTTAGAAAACCATCAGACAAACAATTCTCATTTTTTTTTATATTTTCGATACAAAATAAGGCTTTTTTTCTTTTTCAAATTACATTTTCACCACTATATTTTTAAACATAAATCATTCAATGAAACCATAAAGTGACAATTTTTTAATAGAATTTTCATCGGTTCTTGAATTCTAACTGACACAAAAAATGCTTATAGGTATTTTTCAATAACGCTCTTTATTTTCAGAAGGTCGAATTTTTCAAAAAAATATATAGGTATTTGTCTGAAATTTTAATTTGTTATTACCATTTATAGAACACATAAATGGAATTCAAAAATTTCTGGCAAATTAAAATAAACATATTTTCCAATTTCTCACTTTTTTTTTATTTACTTCTGACATAATTAAACTATTATAAAGTTTTATACGTCAATGTATAGATGCTTTCAATGTCCTCAAATTTTTAATTCGATTTATTTTCACTAGTTAATAGCCTTTTGTTTAAATGCGAAAAATCAATGTTAAAACTTATAATTAAAACTTCCTCACCACACTTTCTCCGATAACTTTCCACGAATAAACTAAGAAATATGTTTTCAACACTGAATTCAACAAGTTGCGCCACCAAAATTGTATTGTTTCCGCTTGTTACTGGTTTTTATTTCAATTCAGCAGGATTATATTAGATCAAAATTGAGTCTTTATTGCATAACTTACATATAATGATTTGCGCACAGAATGGATCAAGAAGCAATAACTTGTATTTTAAGCAATACAACATAAAATTAAAATAGATTATTTTAAAATCAAGTTCAGGCCATAAAAATATTCCAAATTCTTTAATAATCCTAAAAGTGTTCACGTACCATAATATTTTAATATTTAACTGTACAAAATTTTCATTAACAATGAAATGATACTCTAATGAATTTCAAAAAGGGGGATATATTTTCACTTATCGATTTTAAAATATTTCTAATTAAATTTTTAAGAATCTAAAAAGTATTATAAAATTTTACAAATTTGTTTTACGAAAATAAGAATCCTATCAACTATATTATGTATATTTACACATAATATGTATACTAACTATATTATGTATCAGAATAATCATTTAATATCGTCTGTATCTTATATAGAGTTCAAGCAACAATTATTTTTTAAAAATATTTTATTTAATTTTAGAACAGATAAATTCAATTTATTTGCTGCAGAATATATTTCACATAATAATAATTTAAAGTGATATTAATATGATAAAAGAGTATCTTTACAAATTTAAAGGTTGTTAGCAATGCAAACATAGCATGTCTGGAGAATGCTTATTTCTAACACATCTAAGATATTTTGAAATGATTTACATGAAAAATTGGAATTTTGTAAATAGATTTTACAAATGAATTAATAATTAGGTATAATTTTATAACTTGTCGCAATTTTAATGATGATAATTTTTTCATGGTTTTTTTGCATCCAATTTTGTAGAACTTCATAAAAGTACGATCCATGTCAGAAGAAAAAGTTTCAAAATTAATTTTTCTTGATTATTGATTATTGTCAAACCAAAATAGGAAAAATAAATAAGAACATTTAGCATTTATTAAAGACAGATTAATTGACAATCATTTATACAAGTTGTTTATGGATAAGTAGAATGATTTTAGAAAAAAAAAAATCCCTATTGGAAAAAGGAAAAAAAAACAAAAAAAAATCTAGTCAAGTAATTTTGACGAAACTGTCTAAAATCATGAGAGTTTTCTCAGCAATTCTTGTTACAAACATTTTAATATCCGCAAGGAGAAAAAATTGTTAAAATGGTAACAACTCAAAGAACGATTTTCGATCTCCAGATCGTCTTCGTTTTATGCGAGTGACAAGTGGCAAGAATAGCCACACTTGGATTTTGAACTGTACATGTTGTTTCTTCTCAAAGAGAGTGGCGTTACGAGAAACCAACTTCTGAACAGATATCAAACGAAATCTTCCATCGTTGAACTCGAAATTTGATAGAAATAAATATTTTCTGCACGGATTTCTGCTGAAATTTATCTTCAACATAAAGGAATATTGTAAGATTTTCGGTTAACAATAGTAAAATGTGCATGAACTTTGAACATCTTTCGATTGTCGATTTCCCTTTCCTTTAAAAACAATTTGATTGTTATTCTGATAATCGTCATTTTGTACATTTTTTTTCTACTATTACTATTATTCAGTTTCGAAAAGGAGAAGGATTAATGAATTTTAATTATAAAAATTTTTTGTATCAGATTTTTATGAATATTGATGTTAAGCGAAAATCATGAGGATTTTTTTTTATTACGTTATATATATATATATATATATATATAAATTTAAGTCAATTCCTACTTAGGTCAACAATTTTTTTTATTTTAGTTATTTTTTTATTAAATAGTTACAATTAATATAAATATGTATATACATATACATCGCCACAATATTAAGTGGCAAAATAGAGCTTGGCGACAAACTTGGCTACCATTTGGCAACTTGGTGAAGGATTTGGCGATTTTGGCTACCCAATAGAAATTACTGGACAAAATTAATTAATTAATTAATATTTGAAAAAATTGTATTAATATCAAGTGTCATCCACTACAAGTTTTAAAAAATGCATTTGAACTTGAGTGGATGAATAAAAAGTATTTTATTAACGATTGAAAATTTGAATAAGATATATATAAAGAGAGTGTGAGCTAAAAGTAGGAATTGAAAAAAAAAATATAAAATTGTTATTCTCCCTTTTATTGTAAATTGCCTTTTTATTAAACATAGTGAATCAATAAATTAATAATTGCATTGTTATTTGTAGCCTTGTTAGAATGTGCAAAGGAGACTGTTAAATGCATAGGTGAACGTAGGAGTGAAATAGAACTAGACTTAAAAAGAGTAAGTAACCTAATTATTTCTAAATAAAAAACCTCGTAATATGAATTATTAGTATTAATCTAATAGTATTTATTTTTACTTAAATATTATTTACATTCAACTGTATCTGAAAGAATACAAAGATTTCTTCAGAAATTATTTCTCATGAAGGTTTTTTTTTCTTTTTTTTGTGTACTAAAACATATACTAAATTTAATAACAGCAATTTTTCAAAAAGGCCCTCATATTTGGGTTTCAAAAAGATATATTATTGTTCTTGCAGTTAAATATTTAGATTTTTATAATTATAACGATAAAAAAAGCGGAAAAATAAAATTTATCTTCGCTTTAATATTCAAAAATAGCGAAATTTTGCACTTTTTCCATGCTTTATGTTTTGTTCTTGATTGATCTCTGTAGAAAAATCTGAGAAGTTATTTACAAAATCCGATGCCAGATTCAAAGAGGGAAGCAATATCCTTTGCTCATTACCCCGAATTCAAAAAAATAACGAAGCATATTTAGATTTTTTTTTTAAAAACATTCCAAAAATCTGTTTCACATATTCTGTTCTAAAAATTGCTCATAAATATTCACTAGCCACCCTCGATGACAAACTGTTCGTTTTTTGCATTAATAATATAAATGTAACTATGCCAACCCATTTTGAGGAATTATATATTTTTACAAAAATATTTCATCTCAAATTGCACTCGTCCAATAAGCATAGAGGATTCTGAATCGGAAACAATATTTGGATAATGGCGAAATCAGCAGGCGAAAGCACTCTAATCATTGAGCCTTGTAAGACTGTCAAAGTTTATTGGGGTATTTCTTGATAGTGAAGGTGATAGTCAACGTGTGACCATTGATGACGAATCTAGGAGTCATGGGCTTTCATATGCTTATTGTGTCGATAGTGAGAATAAGACTAGGTAGGGAGACAATTTCTATTGTTTTTCTAATTATTTTATCTATATATATTACTTTGATACAACATTTTGCATTAAATATAGTTATTCAGCTTATCCGGTGAAATTATTTTATATTAAAATTATCTAGAAGAATTCTATTGACATTCAGTGAAATATTCAAAGAAAATTTTATTCTATTAGTGAGCATTGAATTTAAATATCTTATTTGAAATATTTATTGCAACATTTCATTTGAAAATTCCCTTTCTGCGTCTGGTTCAATGTTAAAGAGAGAAGGAATTTCTGGAATTTTCAATGTCAAAAAGTTTCAAATGTTGAATTCATTTTCATTTCTAAACTCTAGAAAGCTTCTTTCAAAAAGCAGATAGAAACATTTCTCAAGAAATGATCTTCCAGAACGAAAATAGTATAAAAAGAAATTTTATATCATATTTCTCTATGTCTATCAGTCTAATGAAAAGTTGCATTCATTCATTGTTCACTAAAATATATTTTTAATGGAAGATAAGCTACCCTAAATCAATGTTGCTGCGACATTTCAAAGATCTCATATAACTTTACATTATTAAAGAATAGCATATAAACATTGGACAAAATCCTTTTGTTTAGATGACAATTTTGAGTTTTACTTGCTTTTTTACCAAGATATTATTTTTATCGTGATTTATCACGTTATAAAGTATGTATGGTTATAAAAAATATCTTCAAGGATATTATTTATATGAATAAAATAATGATTCAGATAAAATTGCAAACTCTATATTATTCTACATTATCTATTTACTAAAGTGTGTTTTCTTCAAATAGAATGTGATTAAAAGTATAAAATCTGTACATTTCCACATTTCTAATAAATTTTTATTTTCTCGCATACAGTCTATACAAAAGTAAAACATCATACGTATCAAGAAATTCTGTCTCCAGTGTTCCGCTCTGAACTTCTTGAATCAGAAAAAATATTATTGGAATTATATACATATGCCCGTGAACATGATGATCCATGCACACGAAATTCGCCTAAAGCAAATTTCTCTCTCTGCCAAACGTTTGTTTGAAATACGGTAATTGTATGCTCAAGAAACTATTAGGAAAATCTCACATATGGGCTTGTCATCGATACGTATACAAATACATGTCGACTTTCAGCCTACATCTGTCAAAGGCTTAGTCATCATTTTGATATTCTCTGGTACATGAATAAATCCTTATTTCAACTTATAAAAATGAAATTCGATATTATTAAATTTGTACATTTGTATCTCAATCGTTCCGAAAATTAAGAAGGGTACAGACTTCTGTTTTCTGTGCTATAGAGAGTGTACAGAAACACATTGTCTTAACATACATGACACTTCAGGAGGCTATACTACTGATGGAAAATTTAAAAGCCTATAATCATGCATCTTATCTATTTACAACTTCTCTTTATGTTACAATTTCCCCTTGCTAATCAAAAGATATTTATACAAATCGTCTTTCTTTTAAAAAGAGCCATATATGCTTATTCTAAATCCTCTTGTTCTAAAAAATGCAAAAAAATTTCTAGAATGAGTATTCTATTTCTTTTTTGCACATTTTTTAAATGCTAGTAGACTGTGACGATCAGATGATAAATCGGAATTAACTGGTGGTAAACTTTTCAATTAATTGTTTTTATGTAGCTTACTCTTGGATGCTTTCAGAACAAAAAAAAGTTAATATTTGATAGATATATAATATATAATCTTTTAAAAAACCGCGCCGTTCCATTCAATGTTGCAATACATCTCTCTAATTTTGTCATCTCACTTAGAATTTGAAATTTTTATAATAATTTGTGTAATAACTTTGACATTATTTAGAAAAAAAATCCCTAATTCAACAAAAACATTTCTTTGCAATATAATAAGGACGCCAAGATTAAGGGATAAAAACGATCATATAATTTTATGCATATTATTAGCGCTACAATGTAGAGGTGTAAAAAAATGGAAGCACTTTAAAAATTTCAACATTTCTTACTTTGAAGAAGAAGTGACAGTGAAGTTGAACCTTTTTAACAATACATCAAATTTTGCAAATTGCACTAAATGCTATTTTTAAAGAGAAACTTGTTCCCTGTGGAAAAATTAGAAGTAACTTAACGCCATCATCATCAACAATAGAAGAATAATCCAGTTTGAAAACGATTTCAAATTCACTTTAATATAGAAATTGATCGTTTCATTAATAAAATGGAACTAAAGTCGTTCCATTGTTAAAATATGATTTAAATTTTATTAAAAACACATCAAAAATTATACTACAATTAAAATAGCTTCATTAAATTAATATTTTAAATTTCAGAATTATGCAAAAAAAAATTATTTTTGTACCATAATAATTTCTGAAATTATCGCGGAAAAATGACAAAATTTCTCTGGACTTTAATTAATTAATATTTAAACACTTCGCTCCGATATGCATATTCATACTTTTCTGAGTATATTAGTAACAGTTTGCTACCTGTAGGACAAACGATCTATAATATAAAGGGCCGACAAACACACAAAGATAAGCACACGTCCATCTTTATAATTGTTTGAGATTAAATCTCACTATTTTCAATATTTTAGGGCTATTACATTCTCTTATACGACAGCACCATTTGTTATCTATTGGTGCATTCCAGATTATACTTGAAGCTTCAAAATTTTCTCAAATTACTAAGTCTACGCTTCATAAAATTATTCTTCTTTCAAGAGGAAAGTTTTGACAGTATTGGAAGCAGTGGTTTATCTGTTGAAAAAGAAGAATACAACGGGCACAAGAGAATTGCTTGAAAAAAAAAAAAAGAATTAAATCTCATTAGACCTGTAATGTCTTGATCAAGACTGATCAAATAACGAAGCAGAATTTCCAGACAATTCTTTATTTTACAGCCCTATAAATACAAAGAACAACTTTTTCTAATCTTCGTTAAATAAATAGCTATTTACACCTGTAGTAGGAGACACAACAGTCAAAGTCGAAGGTTTATCTTGAAACTCATTTTTCCATCAATACGGAGAAACAACACCACAGGGAACTAACAGGTTGTTAGTCAACGCGACCACTCCAGGGGTAGTTCTCGTACTCCGAACTCGTGGGCGTAATCCGCAATTCCTGCAATCCTGCAATTCGTTTCTTCTCCTCTCCCTAATCTAGATACTTCTCTCTTCTCATATATATATATATATATATATATGTCCGCACTTTATTTCCTCGACAATCTCCGCCTCTTAATTTACATTGGTCATTTGAGCTCTCTTTCGGCCAATCGGGGTTCATCAATATGCTTTCTCAGTGGCGCCAGTCGGTCGTGGGAAGTTCCTTTTAGTGATGCACCTTTCATAACTGACTATTCTGGAACACGGAGTTATCATAGTTCTTTCACAATGAGAAACATTTAGCATCCAGATGTTTGGACATCCGTTTCTCTTTGAAGGTACTATCAATATCTCTTGGACGAGGAATTCCCACATGTGGTCTTTCACTGTAGTCGCTAATGAAATGCGAAACCACCCAGGTGAAAATATCCACTATCTGGCTATCTCGAGGATAGTAATTAACAGGGACGACACAGCTGGCTGTTAATGTCTTATCAGTACTGGGAAACGGGGAATGTTACAGACCAAATAGTTGATTACAACAATTTTACTTGCTCTTTTTTAAAAAATTATCAATAAATCTTTTTTATAAGTGATTTCTAAGAAGAAGAAATACATTTAAATCCATACATTTAACTGAATTTCTTTCCTTAGGGGAAACATGGAAACGAAGTAGCGAACGAAGACAACATAAACATATCAAGACAATTAAGGCGAATTTTGATGGAAAGTATTAAAACAAAATGCATTGATTTGACCCATCTTAAACGAGAGTTTCCAACTCATTTACTTACTTACTTATTTACATTACAATATGTAACTTATCATTTTTCCATATAACTTTTGGACATGCTCAGTGAATGAATATTTATGAGTTTCGATTCTTTATCATACGTAGCCCAATCTTGTATTTCTCCTATTTCGTAATTCATTTTCTTTTACCTTTCTTCGTTAATTTTTTTGGAAGCATAATTTTCAAACTTTTAAATAATTTCAGACATTTCTGCAGCCCTGCAAACTATAGTATGGATTTTAGGTTTATAGATTATATATTTAGGATTATATGAAGTGATATTTCCTTATTTCTTTTCTTTTAATCTTGTATTTTCGTAAAATTATATTAGTGATTCATTATATTGATTTATGGTTTTGATACAAATATTCAGACTGATATTAATTTAGAGCGTTAAAGAATTTAAACCGAGTTAACTAACATATCTAAAAATGGAAGGTTACTGTTCAATTATCCTCACGGAAAAGCTCGAATTTCCCCTGACTTCAAATAATACAGTAAAGCATAGTAAGCATATCGTCAGATTATCTTTTACTATTAGGCATGAGCATATTTATCATCCTTATCGTAAACACTCTTTCTTCTTATTATTTGTTGGTCATCAATAACATGCATTCCTTCAGAGTTTTTTCAAAGAAGGTTAAAGAAATAATAATAAAATAAAATAAATATTGAATTATCTTGTGAAGCTTTTCGGCAAGACAGTATTTCCGAATCTGTCTTTTTCAAGCTGTGCGTAACCTTCAGTAGTTATCTTCCCATTATAGATTAATCTAATAAAAAAATTAAGTTCTACTAAATCTTTTGAATTTATTTCACTAGTGGTGTCAGCCTGTTATATTAACCATGAGCAAAATCAATCTTTTCGGATTTATTGATCGATAAATGTATTATATATATGTATTATATATAATGTATAGAAAAATATAAAGAAGACTTGATATTTTTCTTCAAATCTTTTTGATTATCATTTGTTATGGAGGGACCATACTTTTCATTTATATGAATAGTATTATGGGCATAAACATGTAACCTGGATAGTGAGAAATGACGTTTAATTATAAAGGTATATTTCAGAACAATGCATGAGCACACAAAGAATTCAAGATGTACAGAATAAATTTGTAGACATTAACAAAGCGCCCACACATTTCTAGGGAAATAACAGTTCTACCATTTTCCTGTCTCCTAAAACAATATAGTTACCAGTTACAAAAAATAATGTTTTATAACTGGTTATAAAACACTATCATTAGTATTCAATGTCTAATAGTCTACCACTTCGTACTACTAACAAAATACTAGAGAGCGATTTACTTGTTTGAGCGCCTCGGATTATATAGCACACGTCGCTACATGGAATTCACCCGAAGAATCTACAGATCTTGGTTTCCAAGAGAGATAATACAATAGCATTTTTAAATTTTGATAAAGATGAATGACAGAAACTCAAACAAATGGAACGAATTACTATCAAATGCTTGACTGGTAATTAGTATTACGAAATAAATTTCGACAAGGATATCGCCATTTTATTTGCTTCATGGATATAAGAAATCCCCCTTTTCCAGGAATTTGATATTGGGGATTTTATAAATGATACGTCAAGCAAAGACCAACTTGATTTTTTTTTAACTCTGACCAAGACTAAAACCGCCAATAATGTGTGTGAGATATATTGGAAAATGTGTTATTACATATTTTACCTTCTTCGCAAATTCAATTCATTCAATACAAAGTATTCCTTAGAATTCGAATAGGCAATATCAGGATATCTTAATCTTTTCCCTCTCTTCAAGGAACTATTTGTGATTCTACGCCCAGTCGATATGTGTGCTATGGACCAAGTCCATGACACCGCTGAAAAAATGTATCCAAGTTGTCTTTGCACAACGTCTTCGTTTTTATTTTAAGCAAGAAACGTTAATCATCGATGGTAACAACTAGTAATATCTAGGTAGAAGAGAATGAATCAGCAGCAGAAATGTTTCATCAAGCAGATGACCTCCAGGATCTTTTTTGATGCCAGTGTGCTCATATTAAGCATTAATATCATCACATTTACAAAAGACTGATACAATTATTTCGTTAACACTTTTTGTCTTTGATTTACTTTTCAATTTGAAATTTATCCTAGTTGTCTAAATTACATATGAAAGGGATTTTAGATTGAGCTTCGATTTTACTTTCATTATAAATAAAGAATATTTGTAATTAAAAAATGTTCTTTTTGTTTGTAAAGACGTGTTGACTGACAACAAAAAATATATACGGTACTTTCTCGGATTCGGAACCCTCCGTGTTCTTGCGCATACGTCAGGAGCATTATTTTCATCTAAAGAAAAGTGAGAAAAGATGAAAGGTGGAGCTGCAATCATTTACCAATAGTGTGAACTCAGGTTATTCGTAGAATTAGGAGTTGTAATAACAGCTTATCTTTCTACATATCACCTCTTAGCAAAGAATAAGTAAGTCTGTAAGTGCTAGCCTCTGAATCTTGAAACGAACAGTACAAGGAGATGGTTTGTTTAGGTTTAGTTATATTAACGTCCCATTTAAAGCAACACTTGGGCTATTTTGGGACGGACCTCGTAATTTTGAACCGCGGTCAGATGACGAGGGCGACATCTGAGCTGGCACCCCCCTCTCCACACCGCACCACACCAGCGGGAGGACGTTTGGTCAGGACGGATTTAGCGTGCAACTGACCCCCTTACACGACGGTTCTTCGGTGGAATCTGGTCTCGAACCTGAAACCCTCCGGTTCCGAAGCCGAGACCGTACCACCAGGCCACCGCGGCCCCCA
>JAPMOR010003672.1:9595-23475 GCA_026543865.1 Argiope aurantia | reverse complement strand
AGATGCTACTTGTGATTATAGCTAAGTGAGATTTCAACTGCAAGTTCTGCCAAAATATTTCTCGATCAATTTCAAGAGTAAAAGATACCACATTTCGCTACCAGATATGCGAAATTATAAAGAGTTAGAGCCTCCATCATTTAAATTTTTTATCGATTTTTTTGTAGTTAATATCAATTTCTGAATAGTGACTAAGAGTAACGTATACATTTGTTAAAATAATGATTCTATGTATTTATTAAGTTTACGTTTGATACATGAGAGTAAAGTTCTAACTGTAACTTAGTGCGTAAAATGCCTATCACGGCACATAAGATGGCAAACTGACTGGCAAGTTTTATAACCGAAGATAAGTTTAACAAACTAAAAATCCTCATTTGTCGAAAGTCTTAAGTTTAATCTGGTCGCATATTTGAGACATTGACATTGGTTTTCTGTTGTATATTGCTAATTTCATTTAAATGTTTTAAATGAAGAAAAGTTTTAAAAAGAAGATATAAAAACATAGGATAACAAAATTTAAAAAATGATATAAAATTTTTCTTACTAGAAGAGAAATAACATAAACTAATTAACTTTTTTAAAGACTATTTCACCTTCAAAATCATGCACATACACATGCTTACACACATACATATATATCACAAATACTAACACACAAAGTGAAAAGAAATAAATGTATATAATAGTAATGTATCAGAAAGTAATAAAATATTACACATCTTATAAAATATAATAAGAAAATTTCAAAGAAAAGAAACTGCTCTCAAAATAATATTAAAAACAAGTAAATAAAATGATTGCTGAGTTTTAATTTAAAAACGAAAAATGTAACTTAAATTAGCAGCATAAAAAATAAATTTTAAAAATCAAAAATAAAACGGCTACTAATTTAAAAGAATATATTTTATTAAATGTTAATTCACATTGCAGTCTAGTTTTTCTCCAGAAAATTCACAACGCTTCCTGAAAAAAATTCTCAATCCAACTTTTCAATATGTTCCTCAATGAACTTGGGCTGATTAATTTGCTATTATAATTGAAAGGAATTCACTGGAAACTCTTGTAACAAGGATGAATGTAAATATTTGGTCATCTGTTAATCTAAAAGATGAAAAAAAATCATAAGAAATCATTCAAATGTTCAGTCTACAAATAGAAAAATGATTCTTTGTTTAGCGAAAGTATTAATTAAAAAGCCATTTACTTATTCTTTATTATCTCTTTATATATTTTCCAAATTTAAATATTGTAACGATAAAACTGACGAAAAACATATTAGCAAAGTTTTATTAATTTCTGGTTGATATTTTTTTAATTAAAGAATTAATTCATATTTTATACCTGAAATTTCGCTATTGAAAAAAAATTGAATTATTGTTACAATGAAAAATATTTGTCGGATTTTTCATGTAGTTATATTAATTTATTTGCAAAGACACTTGAATGCAGCGTTCTTTTTCTTTTATGATAAAAAAAATATTAATGGATATAAACAATGTGCCACTACATGGTCCAATAGAGATTGTATAAGATTTTGTATATAATATATTTTTAAAAGAAATAAAATTATTCACATTCTTTTTTAAAAAGTGACATCATTAGCTTGAGCTCACACTATTCTTTTAAAAAGAACTAAAAAAAAAGATTCTTTTAAACAGAAGAAATAACAGTGATTTTAATTTTCAAAATTTGTTTACTTAATACAGTTTTAATCCTCTTACAACAATGAAAAGAAATTTTCTTCAAAACGCAATATTAGGTATACAAAGTTTTATTTTTAACTAGACGCCTTTGGCGACCAGCCGGTTCGCCAGTATTACCGCTCGCTACAATTTTCAATTAAATATTTTAAGTAACTGGTCTCTTAAAGGATTCTCAAACAAAACATTTTAATCTTCAAATGTTGATAGTCATACCAAACTTATACTGTTTAGATCGTTTCGTTCAATTTACTATATATATTTTGCTAATTTGTTGCCATTTCCGGTAAAACTTCAACTTTAATTAAAAATGTAAATGACGAAATTGCAATTAATATTAAGATATTTTTAATAAAATCAAGCGTTTTATTTTATTAATCATCTTTATTGTTATTTATTAATTATTATTATTATTGAATATGAGTATTGCAAACAGAATCGCTTGGTATTTAAGTCTTATGTTAACTACAGAATATTTTTCATAGTTTATATAATATCTCAAACAATAATTCAACAAAAATTTCTGAGATTCAGTATAAAATTCAGTTTTTAGTTTTGCTTTCAAAAGGATTGAAATGAAATCAATAATAATATTTTGTTCCTGCTTATAAATATATTTCAAAAATTATGAAGTCTAAATTTAATGCAGTAAGGTATCATATTCTGATAAATATTCTGGACACACCAAATTTTAAATAAATGAATGAATGTTTCTTTTTTCCACGATCAACTAAGACTTATTTATGAAGTTTTAAATGTTAAAAATTTAGAAAAACTCACCATTTTCATAATCTTAGGCCAATTAATCTTGAGAAACCTGCGCGCTTATTGGCGTATTTTCTTTGAAACGATCGATGAAAAATCTAAAATTATCCTTTTTTTATTGAATATTGATATTCAAATTTTCACAAATCAGTCAGTTTAAGTGATTGGAAATTAACTCTTAAAAGTCAGTGATTTAGTTGATTGGAAATTACCTCTATGACCACCATAAAATCTGTGCTCTCTCTTGTGGTGTATGCATTCTCCTGAATATCCGATCGAATAAAACATCACATACAAAAGTACTGCGTAGAAGAAACACATCAAAAGTAAACATAACAATTCAATAGTTGCCAAAAACAAAAGAGAGAAAAGTGCAATTAATAAGCAGACGATATTTAGAAAAGTACAGATATTTAGACTGGAAAATGAAATTATCTGAAATTAAAAACACGCGCAGACGATATTTACAAAAGTAAAAATATTCAAACCTGAAAAGGAAAATATATGAGTTATTCCATGAATAAATGCCATAAGTTTGTTTACATCTTCATTATTTTATGAGTCATTAAATATCAAAATGGGTCCGGGACTAAATAAACACCCTGTATAGAGAGTGTAAAAGATCATAAAATAATTTTTCTTGAATTTATTTTTTAGAAAAAATAATATTTCATATTTGTTTCATTTCTTATAGACACTTGCCGAAAATTATAATTTTGCAGATTTCATTTCCAAAAAGATTTAATTTATTTTCAGTTAGAGCCTTAATCAATGTGATGGCAACACTTTGAAAAAAGCTATTTTTTTCTCATGAATGCGAAAGTGCTTAATCCTCATTTTTATTTTTGACGAAAAAAATTATTGAAAAACATAGTTAAAATATTTATTTAAAAATTCATTAAAAAAAGAAATTTAATTTTAAGATTAAAACAGTAGTATCATTCAAAAGATAAATTTTTGATCTTTAACTTCATGTAAAAATCTTTTTTGTGCGGTAATATTTTCGGCAGTTATAGCAGAAATACGTCAAAATTTCGCTTATTTTTTAAATAAATAAAATTCTAGTTAAAAATTCGAAAAAATAATCCCTAGGTGCACATTCCCGGCCTCCAAGGTATACACGTGCCAAATGTGGTAGCTGTAGGTTGAATGGTCTGGTCTGTAGAGCGCCAACACACACACACACACACACACATTGAGCTTTATTATAAGTATAGATATAGATAAAAATGAAGAAATTGACATAATAATATAAGTTAAATAAAGGCAAGAGTTTTCAAAACATTTTCATGTTAACATGTTTCGTGTCTGCAAAATTTCAATCACATGAGATAAATCTCTTTCAATGTAAGCATAAAGAAACATGAAATTTTTTTCAGAGTAAAACAGGTGTATTTATTTGCAAATGAAATATGAAGCAGAAGATTCACCATTTTTCAATGTTAAATCAAATTTATCTTTATTATTAAAAAATAATAAATAAATCTTATCATATTTTATTTCAGAATATTTATATTTTGAATAAATTAAGCCGAAAAGCCATGTATTTTTTTATGCGAATTATTTAAAAAAGAATTCTCTAAAAAGAACCAAGAAAGATAAAAGATACGTAGAAATCGAAATTATTGCTCTATTTAGCATAGAGGAAATACTAGACGGAATCCTTTTCATCTATTCAAGTATATTTAATATAGGAAATACTTTCAAACCGTTCATGCATAGAAGTAAGACCCGATCTTCGATTTTCGATGTCAAGAGGGGAAAAAAATATAATCTAAAAAAGAGAAAATTGATATTTTTGATGAGATAGATCTAATCCAGCCTGGTATAGAAATGCTCTCGTGTTTCAAAATCCCTCAGGTATTTTAACATCTGATTGCAGATTCTACCCTTTTTCTACCATTCTGCAGAAATTCATTTCCTGAATCAGTAAGGGGACTTGCATCGCAATTTCCTCGTATATTAGCAAAATATGGCGCATTCTGTGTTCCATATTGTTTAAGAGATAAAAACCCGTGTTAAGTAAAACTTTGAATCAAGCCAGTCTGATTTTTGTTAAAGTTATTCGGCCCCATTTATTTTTATCTTAAGCTTCATATATTCCTCATTTTAGAATCTCTATTAATTATAAAAACAAAGGAGTGTATGTGCGATTGCTTTTTGATTCATAGTTTGACCTAGAGGCATGAAATTTAGGAAAAATATACTTTGATGAGTTCGAATATACATCTTAGGGAGATATTTTTTTAAAATTTCAAGTGGAATTTTAACTAATTAAAAGTTAATGGAAAATATGGTATTTTTTCTTATAGCATTTAAACTTATTATAGAAGATAAAATTATTTGGACTTTATTTTGAAAATTTAAATTTTCTTATTCATTATGCAGATTTTTTAATGCTAATTTCAAAGCGCCATTTCAAGGTGTGAATTTTTTCAATTTTTGCAAGTTAATATAGAAAGGTCCTTTTATTATTTGCGCTATTTATAAGAGGAATAAGAAATTAAAGTTGCTTTACCGATAAAGAAAAGTATTAGCAAGTAAATAAGATGCGCAATTTAATTACATGCAGAGTTAAGTTTTAACTGCCGAATGAGGGCATCGTACTTGACTCCAATAAGAAGTTTTCGTACACTATTAACAGAGCATGTGTAAGGATATTGAAACAACATGGATTAAATGTATAATACATTTCAATGTATGTAGACTTAATTAAAGTGAATTACTTAATGTAGAGACTTAATTAAAGTGAAATACGAAATATATGATCGCACAGAAAAAAAAACGGTCACTAAAGGGGATTAGTTAGTGATAATAAATTCTGAATATAAATGAAAAGTTTTATCATAAAAAGCAAGTACCAAAAATGAAAAAGGAAAAAGAAAATGTGAACTTTTTAAAAAACGAAGTGAATCTGAAAACAATTACAGAAACTGATAAACTCTTTTATATAATAAAAGAAATTACTAATCTTGTAGGCAATATTTTTCGGAAATTGATTATAATGCCATCAATGAGCTGTTCGATTCTTTCAAGAAAGAACGTATATAGGGTATCCTATGAATATTCATATAAACTTTAAGGGGAGGCAGGGGTCATCAAAATGATTGAGATCTGTACAGCATCACGCGACCGCAAATGTCATGGGAAAGTGATATCAGAAGTACAAGAAATGAAGGGATACAATACAGCGATTTCCAGAAATATTCATATGTTGCTCATAACTAATACATATGTTGCAGTAAACGGTACCTTGTGAAAATGTTGCAAAAGATGTTTAATGTTTCCACTTTGGTTCATTTTGCTTATTTTATTTATTTATTATATTTATTTGATTTATATTGTTTTTTTTATTTACTATATTTATTTGATTCATGTCATTTATTTCATTTATCTTCTCTGCTAAGTTTTTTTACGACATGAAATGATATATATTTATGAATAGCTTTGAAAATAACGTTTGAAAATTTATAATAACTTTGGAAGAAGATCATATCAAGGTAATAAAAAAATATTTCTAGTAAATCTTCTGCACTCATCGCATAACATGAAATTTGTCAAGCATTTCATCTCGCTTTGGAATCTACACTTTCCACTACATGCATGCATGCGTGTTGCGCTTCGAGTGGTAGCGCTTTGTTCTCATGCTTAAGAAAGTGGTGTCATATCTGCTTTGGTGATAATACCAGTAAATATGCTAATATACATGCTAATGGAGCAAAAGTGTTAATAAGAAGATACTATGTAAAAAAAACTCAAATGTACTTTCTAGTACACATAATATAGACAAGCTGTAGTAATCATCAAAAAATTCGAACGGGATTTTGGCGAATCTTCAAGCTTTCGATTCTCTGAGTTAAAAAAAAAAACATTTTTGGAAAATGCCCATCTGCCTTTCTGTGGCAAAACTCACAAACGATTTGAACTGGATGGTTTAAATTAGGTATACTGTATTTACATCAGATTTATAGATTTCCATAAAATTTTGAGTGAAATCTGTTTAAACGAAGTTCGTCTGCTCGAATATAAGCTAACACGATAATTACAGAACGAAGAAAGCTAGATAAATAAAATTTGGTACAAGATTTAACATCTATAGCGTACATACATGCCAGAATTTGAGCCAAATCCTAAAACGGATTTACTGTTTGTCGGTATGCTCTTTCAGAAATAAACATGATAATTCAAAAACACAATACATCAGATTTGGTATGATAATTTGCGATGACAATTGCAATTTTGTGGCTAATTTTTGTTACATGCAGTCAAGAAAAATAAGTCTAAAACATAAATTCAGTTTTCAGATATTATTAACGCATGCTATGGATTAATCGCTAACTTACTCGCCAAATATGACCCGATAAATTCAATAAAACCAACTTTTTATTTACCGTCCGTCAGGCAATACTTTCAGAAATAAATAAACTCTGAACGATAGTTCAAAACCACAAAGATATAAATATATCAAATTTTGCATGGAAATTTATGACTACAAGTACAGTTTTGTATCAAATCATTTTTCTGTCAGCCAAGAAAAATGTGTCTAAAGTACAAATTCAATTTTCACCTACTATTAACTCAGGCCAAAGAATAATTGCCAACTCTCTCGCCAAAGATGGCACGATAGATTCAATAAAAATCCTAAATTCAAGCCAAATATATTATTTCGTAATTATTCTATGCTAATGCCATGCATTCTCTAGCTTGAAAAGTTTATTAGAGAGTATACAGGAAAGTTTTGTGGAGACCACTCTCACTAGTTTATGAGGAAGACATCTTCTAACGAAAAATGTTCTAGGAGGATTAAAAATCTTATGAAACACAATATTATAAATCAGCGCACGAATTTAAAATCCCGTAAAATATTAATATTACAGAATTGAGATATTTCCTTTTCCCAGCCCAATGGCAACAATAGAAAACTGAATAAATCCCACTTTATACACGCAGCAGATTCGCCGTAACTGATCTGCTGTCAACCTTAGGTTTGCGTTGAGGGCGATCCGTATAAATCACTTCATCTTGGTGTTTCTCCCCTCCAGCATTTGTTGGTCCGCATGATAAATAGACGTCCGCTTCCTACGACGTCTATTGAGAGTTTCGGATGCAGAGATCGGTTCTCAATGGACTGCGGAATCCTCTTGCCCACGTTTCGATGAATGGGAAAATGTTTTCGAATGCTCTCGGCGCGATTTGGTGAGAATCAGAGATAAAGGATTGGCGGTATTATATGTTTGGCAAAGAATTCGAGATCCGGTGTCGTTTGACGAAAAGCAATTTTTTTTTTCAAAAATAAAAAGTTTAAAATGGAAAATATATATTAGCAATGGTTTTTGAAGGAATTCTGTTAAAAAAAACGGTGAGAGTATTTATTTGCGGAAGAAAGTATTTGAACGTTAAAAAAGATTTTGAAATAATAGAATATTATAAATTTCATATAAATTGTGGATAAAATTTTAAGTTAAATTTTAAAATAGAGATAATTTTGTAGAAATAGAAAAGTTTTACCTAATTTCTAAAATTGTGGAAAACAACCGGTATCATTTTTTTTATCAGGAATAATATTTGCAAATAACGACATAGCATTACATATAAATAAACAGGCAAAATTATTTATTTCTAGCTGCCCCATGAGGGAGCACTTCGTAATTGAGTATGAGAAGCTTCGGACATGGTAGTTAGTCCTCGTAATCCTTGTGGGTGCACAAAAGTTGGAGTTCTGTCTCCTCCCATCGATGTCGGGACGTACTTCCTTAGGGAAGGGTTGGACCGTGGCCGGTGATGGCCCTTAGGAATTAAACAGAGTTCCCACCGGTGTTGCTGTTACGGCGGTCCGGTCATTCAAGTTTTTTCATGTGCCTTCCGGCGGGTCGGAGTATACAGTTTGTGATTTATTTCTAGTTTTATTTGGGGACCAACTGGTTTGCCAGAATCAATGCTAGGTAAAAACTATAGTTAAATATTTTATGTAACTTGGTTCTAAAATTTCCAATTTTGATAGAAAAGACCTCACACAATTTGTGAAACGATCCAGTATAATCTTTAATTTTCTGTCACTTCATCTAAAATTTAGTTTTCCACTTATCATGGAACTTCGATTAACTTTCAAGCTAAACTTTATTTTAAGTATTCAAAAATTTTAATTAAAATTGAATACCTGCAAGTACCTAAAAAAATAACTTTTAAATATTAGCAGAAATTTAGTTCATTAAACTGATTAATCAGATTTGGTATTTTGTGTCCCATTCTGCTCGAACTTGATTTTAAATATTTTTTCTTTTTTTCCCCCCTTTCTAATGGTTTAATGGTACTTAATTTTTCACTTTTCTATGAAAATTTGCTTATTGTCAACATATAAAAACGCTAATTAGATATAAAATTTCCAAAGCTAATGGATAATTTTGTTCGTTATAGATTATTTTTTAAGAAACTCTCCAGAACATTCATATTTCTGGATATGTGTATGATAAAATATCTATGAAACCAAAATATAGTAGTTAATTGCCCTTTTTTTAATTGGATTCTTTTTTTTGTTAAATAGTTTCTTAAAGCAAAAATCTTTTAGTTTGGAGGTTTATTAGAAGATTTGCTTTAAATTTTGCTGATAGCTTAATTATATAGTTTTTGAATTAAAAAATAGGCTGTATTTCTATCAGTTTTTAAAGAAAGAGGTTCGAAATAAATATATTATCCATGTTCTAATTGAAGAACAGCTGAGCATATATAGAGAATTTATTATAACAAATGTGAACAAAAAATATACATTCTATTTCAATTTATGAGGTTTTTCCCCTTAAGAAAATTCTCTCAAACATTAAGGTGTGAGTATGTATTAATATCAGTGAATATGTACAAATATGTATTAATATCAGTGAGTATGTATAAATATGTATTAATATCATAAAACGTGTAAATATAGAAATATAAAAATTAATGTAATTTCGCAACAAAGGAACTAGGAAATAAAATTCAAATGCTTTTATAAGTAAGATGTTCAAACATTTAAATATTAAACAAACAAAAAATCATATTTTCGAAAAAAATATCGATTTTTTATAGTAGTCACCTTAAGATTCCTTAATCAAATATTGACCCTAAAAGAATTTGTAAAGATATCGTCTTTAGCAAATGAAATAAAATGAAATCAGCTTTCCTAATTAGATTAAATGGAAACTAAAAGCATTAAGTGCTTTTCACAGAACAAAGAAAATTTTTCAACGATCTTACATTTCATTATTTAATAAATGAACTTAAGTTCATATATAACATTATGATATTAATGTAAAAGTTATGTATTGAATTTAAGAAAATATAGAAATACCATTTTCAACTACACGTATATTGTATCTTTAAATGACAATTTTATCCATAGTATGGAACCTGACAATAATTTTTCATTTATACTACATAGAATTCCGTATTTATTGCTAAAATAGCAGAATAAAATTGTTCTATTAAAAGCCAAAGCAAGTTATACAGTTTTGCGATATTCAAGCAAATTAATCTCATTTATTAGAGTAAAAAAATAACTTCAACAATCTATCTGCATATAGAAATAAAACATGGAAAATGTTTTTAGTTTATATTAAATTAATTCTCTTGATAACTAAAATTCTACGATGCAACGAAGTTGTTTTATTTTCAAAAATAGTTAATAGATATTTTCAAAATCCATTCCTTGTATTTTATTCCTATTTTATAATTCTTGGTAAACATCTAAAATCTATTCAAATGTTTAGAAATAAAATGAAATAATTATTTAATATTTAATCTAGTTAAACATTAAATCAACTTTATCTCAACATTATTTTATGCTTTTTAATCTTTTTTATGGTTATGAATAAATTGCAAGAAATTGCACACAGTATATAATTTTTGATTTCCAAAAGTTTATAGAATATTAATATCTACTAGTTGAGATAACCGGCGTTGTTTGGGAGTAAAATCTCTTCAACTATATATTTTTAATGCAAAAAATAATTTTTATATAAATGAATATAATATAAAAATATTATTATTGCTGAAATGCTTTTTAAATTAAAAATATACAATCAGTTGAATCAAACGATTTTCAGAAACCTCTGATATCGAATTCTCTGATAAATTGTTTGCATAATTAAAGGAAAAATTGTAAGAAAATAAAACTAGTACTGTTGCAAAGATAAAATTTTAAATTTGAAGAAAATGTAAAATCTTGTTTCCTGAAATAATTCCCCTCAATATTATCGAGAAAAGGGTTGAAAGTTTTGGTTATTTTCCAGTTGTCTAAAGTTGTTGCAATATTCAAACCTAATTTCTTTGGTTGTAAATCATTGACTTTTCTCTATTTTGTCTGAGTGATGATCTTGCTTTCAAGCACTATTAAATCTGAAACCAATAAAACAGATCAAAGAATATGATTTTAAATGTAAGAAATGGAAAAGGTAGTGATAGATTATTTCGAAGTCGTATCCTTGCTTATCAAAGGATTATCTTTATATTTTATCTGGTATTTTACTCTGTGTTTCCATAAATAATATCATTATTCATTTAAATATAACGCCAAAGAAATATAACACATCTTGTCTTGTTGTAACTTATAAATTCAATCAGTAACATATTATTTTATTTAAAATAAAACAAAAGCTTCTTCAAAAGCAAACCTAACTCATATTTAAGTGATATTAATTTTATGGTTAGGAAATCCGGAGATTCTAAGCTCACGCGAGGTGTTTAAAATGAGTTCTAAAATGAACTGAGGATTCTTTTCGCATGATTAATGAGTTAGCTAGTTGTTGGAAGTAAATTGTTGAACTAAGGGCACTTCGGTTTCGATGTTGTATTAATTGTCCTCAGCGAGGTTTCAGAAAGCTCTTTCATTATTTCTTAGTAACCTAGGGGATAATTAATTTCCTTCCACTTTTCGGAAAGTGACTGAAAAATTGCTGAGATACTTGGGTTGGACTAAATTGTAATTTTTTTAAAAAAGAAGTGCTATAATGAATCTGATTTGATATGATGTATTAAGAATTTTTAGGATGATGATTTTTAAGAATTTTTAGATTTTGCTGCTCATGATGTGGCAAGAATAGCCTTGAATAATTCATTCAATTTCGTATCAACTGAGAGTATGATTTCAAGAATTACTGGGCTCATAATTATTTTCTTGTAAAAATGCTTCCTCATAAAAACTGTTGCAACAGTTATGTTTGATTAAGAGAATAAACGTATAATAAATAATCTTATTGTCTATTATCTCAATGTCATGAATACATTTTTGAGTTTATTTTTACGTAAATACTCTTGAAATGAGCAAAGTAAAAAAATTCTTTGATCAAACATATGAATTCACATTTAATTGTCGAGTATTATATTTATCTTCAGAAATGTTTGATTTGTTAGATATTTGTATAATATATAATTTGTTTGTTTTGTTAGATAATATGCATTAAGAGGAAGAAAAAGAAGTTACCAGAGATGAATTATGTTCATTTGAGGTTCTTGTTCTCCAAAATATTGAAGATTCTCTGAAATCATACTTTATATTCCCTATAGAGAAGGATTTTTAGAAGTCAATTTGTCAGTCTTTAGCTCTATATATTAAACTTAAATGGATCCTTCTTCTCTTCCGGAAGAAGCAAAATAATATCTCAATTTTTGTTTCTATAGAGTGATGTATGTCATACGGAATGCATATGCTTCTAGAAAATAGAATCATTTGATTGCTATTTTATTCAGATGGTGGAATTCAAATTTTTGATTTGTAAATTTTCAATATGCTTTTACATTTTGACTAAACAGTCAGTACGTTTTAGAATTTAATTAAATAAATAGTTTATTTTTATATAAAATGACTCACAATGCTTTGCTTTTAGCTTACAGCTTTTATAAAATTTTATATTTTTTTGTATATTATTTACATCATTTTTATTATTTTTAAAATTAATTCACACAAAATCATATATATTTTTTTAAAAAAATGTAGTCGTTATCAAAACATTTCTTTCTGTAATATTGTTACAATATTTTTAAAGCATTGCATCATCTAATATTGAAAATTATTGTACATTATTTTTGAACTTTAAAGCGTATTTGTATTCATTTATTTATCCTCACAGATAATTTATCGAGATTTTCTTCATTTAAAATATAACCTTTGTAAACGAAAATATAAGGCAAGCAATTTTTACCACTGAATTATCTTACCAATTTCATAAATATTAGAGGGAAGGAAACGAATGGAGGGTTCGGGGGGGGGGGGGGAAGAAAGATATGGCAAATCATCCACGACATCTCCACAAACAATTTCATTGAAATCACATCCTGTAAAGTTATATTCATTATTTTAGTGAAATAATACTTAAACGGAGGGAAAAAATAATAATTAAAAACGAATGGAACTTACAGCTGTAAGTACAGCACGTGACTGAGACGCCAAGTCACCAAAAACAGAATAATCCCCCAACTCTTATTAACTTAATTTAAATCCTTAACAAACACCACCGACTTTGAAAAACCCCATACAGGTAGATTTTCTCGAGCTCTATCCCATGCTCATAAATTGATTAAACAGCCCCCCTTACCCTGCCTTATTTGATATCCCGCATGGGTATGTGTACTCGTGGTTCCAACCTAAATGTAAATTCCCTTCCTAATTTCCAGTCTGGGAGAATTGGTATTGTTCTAAGGTGACTTTGCCGTACTGTCGCGTTCTCGGAGTAAAGCGATAAAATATTTACTGTTTGTGGCGTCTTTAATGTAGTTAGTTCGATGGTCGATTCAATCAATAATGGTTTCCCTCCTTCCCCAAAACGATACACACATTACCTTTAATTAACTCATGGCCTGGGACCGGAATTGGCTAGGTCGACACGGGAGCGGAACTGGCCTTCGTAGAATGCCGGATTATTGACATGTTGCGGTAGGGATGTGGTACTTGTCGATTAAGAACTGCTATTATTTCGCGACACCTGCACTTCTGGAGTGAAGGAAGCCCGTAACTTAAAAGTATGACTTGGTTGTTCTGTTAAAAAAAATAGGCAAATTAATTTTTGCGAAAATTTGGTTGAACATTCATTTGTCATCTCTTTAACTGGAGCGCGATTAATGCATTTATATTTTATATATCTGACAGATTACAGTAGGAAATAGAGATAAAAACGTTTGAAATTAAATTCCTTCTTTAGTTGAATGCAGAGAGTAGCTTTAAAATACGACGTTGTTCATCTCACAAGAATAAAAATTAAGCCTTGAAAGTCGGGGGAAATATGAGTGAATGTTTATTTGAAATGCTTTTAATTGTTCAGCAATGTAAGAATTTGTTAAAAATTTTTGATTTTGAATAGTATCGAAAAGATATTTTATCCCACTCTGATAGAATTTATCTAAAATGTCTAAAGCAAGAAACGCGTGGGCTGAATGAAAAATTTATGT
>JAPMOR010003668.1:17149-31828 GCA_026543865.1 Argiope aurantia | reverse complement strand
CACACACATATATATATTAAATATTTAATTTTAGAGATAAAACTTTATTTTAGCACCTTGAGAATAATTCTGGTTTTGCTCATAACATTATGTGAATTTAGAAACGGTAATTTTAAAGAGCAGCCGACAAAAGGAGTTTTATTGATTTATTTTTTAAATTTGATTCCCCATTCCATTCTAATTTTTCTTAATATTAACTTTGTTTCTAGTTATTAAGGAATAAATGATTATTATAAAATAAGATAAATTTCAGAGCTCTTTAGAAGCAAAATATTCTTCTAAGAGTTATTGGATTTTTAGACTAAACCGATTTTTCAATCACTTGTAAATGATTTAAACTAAGCTTCAGCTCCATAAGAAAATTATTTGTCACAAAAAATATGTTTTTTATATATTCATTCCTTTTCCCACAGGGATATCTAGAAAATGTTTGAAAAATATGATTCGTTTATTTCATGACGGAGGAAAGGAAATTTTTTTCCCCGAAAAACCATTTAAAACATTAAAAAAGTAATCTATGCTTCTTTATATGGAACATATTTTCCTTATTGTTATATAAAATACTTCATCTACAGATTACTGAATGAAAATTTTATTACCACTTTCAGGAAAAATATTTTATTTCCCGGCGGTGATGGTGCATATCAGCAGCGTTCTATTTTAGTACTATTGTTATATTTAATGTATATATTAAATTATATATACATTATTGAATGTCTATAAAGTGGTTGTGGCATTATCTTTAACTACATGAATAATAAAGTATTTTTACTATTAAATTAGGGACTACAGTGAAATATACTTTTTTATCAAATAAACCATTTATATTATTCATCGTAGAATTTCAACAGTATACGATTTTAAATCCTTTATATAGATTTATATTCAAATATTCTTTTACTTTTCATACTACACAATTTATAATATTTAATAGAGTAAATTTTAGTTTACTAATGCTGTTTGGTACCGATAATTTTAAAATTACATCAGAATATCAGTATTAAAATTTAAAGATTTCTTATATAAAACTTTTGATACAATAATTAAATAAGTTTATTTCTTATAACGTTTCAGATTAGAAAGTTTCTAGTGAAAAGATTCAATTTTTCATCCTAATAGTAAATGAATCCTTTAAAATAAGTGGAGAAATTTCGAAAATGGTATTTGTGTATTTAAAATCTATTTAGATTCATTGCGATTTCATGAATCATTAATTTTTCTTTTGAAAATATATAAAAATTTATTTTATAATTGTTTTTATTTTAAGTCGTTCCTGATAAAATAGAAAATCAAGTTAATAATGTTAAAGGATTTAAATATGAAATAATTTAAAATTTAAAATTCATTATTATGCTTTTAAATTTCAGCATAACAATGTGGTTGACTCTATAAACAATTGAGTTGAAAATATGTATTATTTAATGATTTCTTAATGATGTGTGTTTTTAATTCCTACATCATTTCCTTTATTTCTCTTGATGTTGTTGGTATGATAAAGTTTTTTAAAATACATTTTTGTTGTTTAGTTTTTGTTTTCGAAGTAATAGTTAAAAGTGAAGGGAAAAAACTACAAACGGGTATATAGCACTTGATTTTCTTTCTAGTAGATTTATGTGGCTATGCTGAATTCTAAAATACATTAATAATAATGGGTTCTTTATAGCCCAAGATGGGTTTAAAAATAAAATTGTTTTTTTAAATATAAATGCATTTGATGCATTTATATTTAATATAATCCAATTAAATATTTATGCATCCAATGCATTTGAATTATTTTCTCGTGGGATGGATATTAGAAAATTAAAGAAAATCATCTTTATGTGACTTATTGAGAAAATATTTGAAGAAATTCTATTTTTTTTTCCAAACTTTAAAATGAAGCTTCATTCAAATTATTAGTATTTCATAAATATTGTTCTATGCGATTTATTAATATCTTAAAATGGAAATTTTAACAAAGACATAAGTTAGGGCTACCATTCTCTTCTTTTTGAAAACATTCATGTAATTGAAAAACTTTACTTCTTATGAGCTGTTAATGGTAAAATTTAAATGGCTAGAAAGGAAGGATTATATATATGCTTGCCGACTTTGCCGACCAACCGGTTCGCCAATCTTAATACCTGCTAAAATTTTCAATGAAATACTTTATGTAACTTTAATAGCTTCTTCATCAAAACACTTTTTAACAAATTTTGACAGGCCTATAATTCACTCATACTATTTTAAAGGCCTTAAACCTTAATGTATTATGTGTCTCTCTAATTTTCTGCCAACTCACGTAAAATATTCACTTTAAATTAAAGTGGAAACAATTAATATAAAAACATTTTAATTGATGAATCAAAGCATTTTTTAAAAAAAATATGAGTATTGGAAACAGAGCTGTTCACCATTTAAATTTTATGTGCATTACAAAATAATTTTCTTAATTTATGTAATATTTCAAGAATTATTCGACAAAAATTTTTCATAAAATTCTCACATTCATCATGACATTCAGTTTTTAGTTTTACTTTCAAGAGAAATTAAATGACGTGAAAAACAATGTTTTATTTTGTTTCGGTCTATAAATATACTTCAAAAATTACGAAGTCCACATTTTATACAGTCCTTTGTTTCTAAGGAATAATATTCTGCGAAATATTCTTGGCTCTTCAACCTTTAAATAAATAAATGAATATTTCTATCTACTGCTATCAAATATTATCGATTTATAAAATTTTGAATGGAACAATCAAATTTTAGAATAATCAACATTTTCCTAATTTTAGGCCAATCAATAGTGAGAAACCCAGGGCACTGATTTGGGTATCATCTTAGAGATGGTCGATGGAAAGATCTAAAATCCCCCGTTTTTATTGAATATGATATTCACATTTTCGTACTTCAATCAGTTTTAGTGATTGATTTAGTTGATTGGAGTGCAGTTCTATCTATTTAAAACATGGGTATCTCAAGAATATTTGTTAAATATGATTCACAGAGCAGAGGTAAAAGCTAAACATTCGTAATTTATTAGAATATTTATTGCCTTATGAAAAATATAATCCATTAATCCATTTAATACAATTACGTGTTTCTATTATTAAAGGTTGACAATTTAGCCGTGGCGCCCTGATTTGAAAGGATATATATTAAACATTGTTTGCCTTAAATAAAGATGATTAATTGAATTAATGGTGTAGATATTTTAAAAAATCTTTAAATATTTATTTTTTTAGAGAATTTATTTTTTTAGAATATATTATATTTCTTATATATTTTAATTAATACAGTCACGGGATAAAAATTACATTTTTCTAGATTTAATATCCAGTAACAGTTAACTAATTTTCTAATTTGAGCTTTAAACAATGCCATGGCAACACTTAGATAAAAACTAATTTTTTCCCATGTACGCGAAACGTCCTCGTTCAGGTTAAATTTTATTTTTATTTATTTTTATTTTTATAAATTGTTGAAAAATATGGTTAAAATATTTTATTTAAAAAAATAATTAAAAATAGAAACTTAAATTATCAATTAAAACATTGGTATCATCAAAAAGATTATTTTTTGAACTTTAACTTGATGTAGAAATCGCATTTTTGCGATAATATTTTCCGAAGTTGTTTCAGCAAAAATGTTGCCTGGTTATTAATTAATTAAAATTCTAATTTGAAATTTAAAAGAAAAACAGATTCGAGTTACATATTCCCGATCTCCAAGGTATGCATGTTCCAAACCTGATAGTTGTAGATCAAACGGTCTATCTTGTAGAGAGCCAACACGCACACACACACATATTGAGCTTTATTATAAGTATAGATAATATGGTTATGAATCATGTAAACTTTCTATGAAAGGGAGTAAAACAATTTCTGTTTAGTAAACTCTAGTATAATTTGAATCCTTTATAGTTTGTGTATTTACTTTCACATATAAATGTGTTAAATATTCAGATTTACTCAAATTGACAAAGTGATCAACTGTTTTTATTTACATTGCTAATTATTTGCTATTTGAATTTTTTTAAATTAAACTTATTTATCTTTTCACTGAAATAATTTTTAATTTGCAAGACTTGCTGAAAGTTTTAGTGAGTTCTTGTGAATATTTCGAATAATGTAAATATTGTAAATTTTCGAGAATTATATAAATAATAATTTTGATGAAAAATTATGTTATGTCTTCATGATATCTAGTATAACATTGTATATTTGTGTTCACTGAAACAATACAATACTTATGTAAAAATATTTTCTTAATATTTTTTTACATGTTGTTAAAAAGATAAATTTATATATAATAAAACTTTTATATAAAATTAAAATGCTTGAATTCAAAAACACATTTTTCGAATTTAATACTAGCATTTTGAAAACTTTATATGATTTTTATATTTATGATTTATTGATCTACATTTAGTGGAATATAAGATTTAATGGATTTTAAAATCATGATTAATTAACTATATAAGTTTTATTTTCAGGTGAGATGATTTAAATATAAACAATGAATTTAACCTCCTTTTGAAAAAATATGCCTTTTAATTCAGATGATTTAAAATTTGTAATATTTTATCAATCAACTATGATTTCACATTAATTGAAAAGATAGTAATTTAAATGCTAATTTGTAATTATTACTTTAAATTTTATTAGAATTCACTTACTAAGTATTAATAAATACTTTTCTAAATATACATATTTAGAAGCTTTATATAAATAAATTATAAACATCAGCCCACACATTAAATAGCATTATTAAAAATAAAATTTAAGCATTATCGAATGTATAAAAGAAAAGATTCAATTTTTCATCATCTTCGTAGCAATTGAAATCATGGGCTTGAAGAAAACAAAATAACTCCCTCACCAAATGTCACGATGTACTAATTGTTTGCGTGTTAGTTATCCTAATTTTTTCTATCTCTTTTAACATAATTGTGGACTCTTCCTTTTAAAGATACTCCTTCTTATGCTCCTCTTGAAACTCTTATTTGCATTTATTTTATTATATCCATTAAACAAATATGAACTGCTATTTATTCATGAAACGTTGATTAGGTATGAATGCAAAAAAGCAACATGAAATCTTTGGAAAAATGTCAAATTTACATTTTTCAACATGGGACATATTTTGTTCAAAAAAGAACAAGATGACATTAAAAGAAAGTGTTTCTCTATACTCATAGTATTTTAAAGAGCAACCTCTAGGAATGGAGGTTCCTTTTTCATATAAATATTTTAAAAAAATTCAAATTCTTTCGTTCACGTTAAATTTAAAACATGAAATCTTTTGACTTTTTTTTTCTATTTGAATTTTATTATTCTTCAGTATATCTGAGATATTATCTTACTTTATTAGCAAAATAAAACGAACTCGTCTCTCTCTAATTTTGTCCGATTTAATTTTACAAATTTATCTCGGTATTTTCCAGCTTATTTTTGTACTTCTTAAAGATTTAAGATAATTCATTTTTAAAGAAGGTTGAATATCTATTCATATTTGGAGATTGTGATAAAGATTGCTATTGAAAGTAGGAAGCTTTATAAGAACGGCTGTTTATTATTGCCATTCTTATTAAACTTAGACAATAAATAATTTATTATTTTTATTTTAAAATATTATCGTGTGTTAAAAAATGCAAGGTAAAGATAATGCCAAGGAAAGGAATCATAATACACTCATGTCCAAAATTAAGGTCACAAAAATGGTTTTCAAATGAATTCTAAATGGCTACCAGTAAAATTTAAACAAATTATATTTTATATATTGTGAAGGACCGTTAACACGATATTAACCTGTCTTGTGGGAAAAAAAATATTGTTTAGCATTAGTTTTTGAGGAACTACTAAAATTAGACCGTTTAGACATCTGGGATTTTTGCCGACAATTTTATGAATATTGCATTAAAACAAAAAAAATTAACCTGTTTTCAGTGAGAATTAGTTCTCATAATCGTTTTGACGATTCTTTGAGAGGGAGAGCCGTTGGCAGACTTGAATGTAGAAAGAGGCTCGGAGATGGCTCGATGGTTACAAGTGGCACCGAAAGGGGTATCCAGGTTGTGGAATCAATTCCAAACAAGTGGTATTGTAACCAGGAAAGCCGGAAAAGGCCGTCACAGAGCAATGGCGCATGCACAGGATCGCTATTTGGCATTAAGCTCACGACGGCATAGGCTGACAATGGCTCCTGAACTTGCTCGTGATCTTGCTGCTGTGTATGGAATAAGAATTTCCAGACAAACAGTATGCAGACGTCTAGCAGAGAGGGCGCATTATGCCCGTCGACCAGTTGAGTGCTTCCCTTTGACTGCATCCAACAGTAAAGCCCGGGAGTTGTGGTACCAAACACTTCAGTCTTGGGCACAGCAAGAATGGGGGCGTGTTCTTTTCAGTGATGAGTCGAGATTTACCTCACATAGTGACACTTGTCGAATCTCCATCTGGAGAGAGCGAGAAGCGCGCTATTGTCCCTCCTTCGTAAAAGAAATCAACAGATCCGGTGGCATCGGAATCCTTGTCTGGGGTGGCATAATATTGGACAGTCGTACACTACTGCACGTCTTTGATGCGGATACTATAAATGCACATCGCTATAGGGATGAGACCCTTGAAGCCTATGTGAGGTTGTTTCGGGGTGTTTTTGGTCCAGACTTCATGTTTATGGACGATAACGGGCGTACACACAGAGCCCAGATCATTGATGATTTTCTTGAGAAAGAGGATATTCGACGTTTGGACTGGCCCTCGAGGTCACCGTATCTTAATCCTATTGAACATGTTTGGGATGGTCTCGAAAGAGCCATTTCACAGCGTACCCCCTCCCCCCTCCTAATACCCTCCAAGAGTTAAAAGCCGCGGAAGAATGGGCTTTGTTGCCCCAAGCATTTAATGACACCCTCATAAACAGTATGAAAGCTCGTTGTAAAGCCTGTATAGCAGTGCACGTTGGCCACACTCCATATTAGACAGGCTTTCTCAGAGATAAATGCTTTATCTCTGATTCATAATGTAACACTTTTCGATATACCCTGTTTCTTAATTCTCAATTAAAATCTTTTCCATGTTGTTATGTGCCTGTGTTCTTTCTTCCATTGTAGTGTATCTCTGTGCCAAATTTCGTGGCAACACACTGAATAGTTTTTCATTTTTTGCAGATTTTATGCTTGTGACCTTAATTTTAGACATGAGTGTAGTTTTATCACTGTCATGTTAAGGAAATTAATGATAAATTTTTAATTCTTATCCGATTCATCCTTGCTAATTGTCTGTTTGAGTTTTAAAAGAAAATTCAATTGCGTTGAACTCATTACCAAATAAAAAAAAATGTTTAATTTTTGTCTTCGATATTTTTTTAAACTTTTATGATTAAACTTATACATAATTTCCTCCATCTCTTTTTTCTGAGTAATTTCATTTTCATGGATGGAAAAATATACAGATTTTCTTTCTTCTTCTACTTCTGAAATTCGAAACGAAATTATAATTCATAATTTTAATGATCATATACCAAATTTAATCTCTCAAACAAGTTTAGTGTTTGACATAACGAAATCACAAAATATTAAAATAATTACACAAATAAATTATCCTTATCAGAGAGAAAAAATAATTTAGAATTATACATAAAACCACGATTTAAAATTACTTGAAGAAGACAATGGTTTTTTCTTGTGTAGATTACAAATTTTAATTATTAGTTATTTAAAAATTAAAACCGCTTTTTCTACGTATATTGTTGCATTGCTCCTATATAAACTCATATGCAGCTCCTTGTATCAAGTAATTTCTATAGATCTTCTTTAATTTTTTAAAATATTCCGTCCAAATGATTCAATTAAACATCCATTAAACACATGAGACTTTATATGTGGTTTTTGCATTGAATTATAGTGTTTTTAAATGGCTTTATTATTCTTAAATAATACATAATACATATAATAATACATATTATTCTTAATAATACATATTATTCTTAAATAATACATAATACATATAATAATACATATTATTCTTAATAATACATATTATTCTTAAATAATACATAATATATATAATAATACATATTATTCTTAAATAATACATAATACATATAATAATACATATTATTCTTAAATACTACATATTGCATGAATATTTAACGCTAATTTTTTATTCACTTAATTATTTCAATCATTTAAAAATCGTGTTTATATATTCTTGAATCTATTTGGCTTATTGAATTTTTATTGGATAAACAATTATTACCACCTCTAAAATATGGACAGCTTTTAATAAAGTTTGAAATTTCAGCTACCTATATCGTCGTTACGATAATTACTTTTTTTACAATCAGTTCAAGTGAGATGAATGTTAGAGACGTGATTATAAATATTTTAAAAATAATAAAATGTCTTCAAATTTTGAATAACATATACTAAATTTTAAAAAAAGTGATCACATTAAAAATAAGTTTGATTCTTGATGATTAGTGATCCGAAATGTCAGTGAAAGAAAAGGAAGATCCTTCTTTTTCGTGATCAACGCGCGGAAAGTTTTTAATATATTGTCCCTAGAATGTTGGATCCTTACTGACGGAGATTTCATCAAACAAATATAATTATAACTCAAGACCAATTGCACATTTTAGAACGCAATTTGAAACATATTTAGAAAACGAATTATCAGATTAAATGATTACAAAATCTTAGTTTTCGAAATAATCTATAGATTCAGTTAATAAATTTTTCCTTCTCAATAAACTAAAGCTCTCAATTCGTATCTATCTATACAAATTTTAAGAAAATGTGATATTAAATTATCGATATATTGAGGTGTCACATTTTTCATGCTGATGGTTATATTCAAACTATGTAACTATAATTATTATAAAGTAGAAGACACGCTATTAATATTACTATCAATATGTAAGATAAGATGTTATATCTAGAAAGTCTTAGGAAAAATCAAATTTTTATATAATACACGTGAGTAAAAGGATTTTTTTAAAATTTCATAAAGTGATTTATTTCTTATATTAAAATTGAATCAAATACTTAAGCTTTCTGTAAATTTATGGAAACCTTCTCTGTAATATATAAGTATAATAAACAAATTTGTTTCAGTAGAAAATGATTTATAAAATTATGCATTAGAAAATGATTTATAAAATTATGCATTAGAAAAGGATTTATAAAATTATGCATTATTGAAAAAAATACATTATATTATTTATAATTTAATAATGCATTATAAACTAATCAATAATTTCACTTATTGATTAAAGTCTGTAAAACTATCAAATTAATTAAGATCAGAAATTTATCTATATTTTACTTCAAATTGTTTAATTTTTCCATTACAAATTTAGTTATACATTTTTAATGGATACGACTTTACAAGAATTTCAAACAATTTCTAACGTGTCTCGTATAAGAGATTAAATATTTTATTTCGAATTTAATTCTAAATTTCATTTAATACTGATCGAATTCATTGATTGATTTTTTTGTACTCAAATACCGGTAGTCGGTTGGTTCAATTAAATTAAGAATTCACAAAATCATTCGAGGTAGGCTGCTGGCTTATTGAATCCAAGTGCAGACTAAATATACCCCAGCTTGAGATAATTTGGTTAACACGTCCAAATAAAATGGCTCAAAAAATGTGAAAACATTTATACCATTTTTATTATGCAAATACTTCGATGAAAATAAAATCTTTAAAAATTCAGATAAGAGGTGCAATATTAAAAAAAAAAAAAAATAGTGCTGTAGAAGTAATTCAAAATACTAGTCTCGATTGTAAACAACTATAATAATTTATGATCCTAATTAATTACCTTATCAATTAACCACATGCAATTTGTGATTATCATATAGCTTAACTTCGTATTATAATTATTTAATGATTCAGTGGTAAGATCTGTTAAAAATATCAGAAGGAATTTTTAAGTTTTGTTAATTCAGGAGTAAAAGCAGCAAATCTGAAATTGGATCTGGAGAGGCGAAGTGAAAAATAGCGATTCTCGAAGAGAATGCATTCTAGATGTTGCAGTTTGATAAGCATCTTTCTCTCCAAATGATATACAGAAAATAATTTTTCAGTGATACAATCATTCACCTCTATGCATCAAAAGTGTTCTTAAATGACCTTGGCAATATGTGGTTAGGCAATGCTTGTTCAAAAGGTTATATTGTATGGTGTGAATATATGTCAAAAGCACCATTCCAAAATGCTGGGAGAATTAAAATTGATATTGAAATTTATCAACCTACAAAGTCAGAACGTAATAGCAAATTTAAAATGCAGCTTAAATCCCCACTTACAAAGGGGAGGGGGGGGGTGCAGTTTACAGAAAGATTGGCATGAAATAAGGAATTGATTAAATGATATCCATTAGAACGAAGTCCTCGCATTGATCGAGATGAACTATGTAAGGTAAAGTTTGCACTTTATCTGCATTTTACACATTATATATAGCATACTTTTTATATGCATTAATTTTAAGACTTTCTTACAAAAAGCATCGTTTTCAAAATGGAAGATGGAATATTTAATATTTAATTTATGTTTAAGATAATTATCGTAATAATGTTACTTATAAATAAGATGTATATTGATTAGAAATTGAAATGTATTAAAACATTTATGTCTTTTAACTGATATCACAAATTTTATGAAGAAATGAAATAAAGTTGAAAATAATTAAATTTTTTTTCTAAATTTATGATACATTTGGGTTCTTGTTTGATTTACAAAATGTATTGACCGCTTTGAGTAATTTGGTATCACAAATCATGAAATATTAATAGTAATAGTTATTATTTAATTTTTATGAAACGATGATCTGTATTAATGCACACAATTAACAGTAATAAATGAAATAAATAAAAATGGACGAAAATAAGAAATTTCATTTTTATTCTTTATCATCAAAATATCTGCTTATTTAAGCTAAAATATTATTATAAAACGAATTTTTAAATAAAATTCATATTTGCAGGGCATAGAGGAAAAAGTACGTTTTAAAAAATTTCCTAAAACTGGCATTCTAATTAGATTTAAATATCTATGAAATGTTCTAACTAAATTAATTTTTCAGGAAATTAATTAAAATTGATAATGATGATTTTAGTTAAACATTAAAAGAAAACTCGGTGTGGTTTTTATGTCTGGCATTCTTTTAGACATTTAAATGTCAAATTTTGTAAAGAAAATTATAAAAATCTTAAGAAAATTTAGGTCGTCTGCATAAAATAATTTCTAAAAAAATGACATTTAACTAAAATTACAGAATCATAAGCAGTTTTGTTCAAAATAAATTTATATGGGATAATAAAGAAAAAAATGACAAAAAATTTAAAAAAAATAAGTTGTTTGAAATCTTTTGATATATTTTTAGTGATGCAACTTCTAATTTAAAAAATAATAAATTTCGTTTTAAAGACTTTTTTAAAGACATTTATTGTATTTATTTTCTAAAACTTATGCATAAAAAATGTCATGTTCCTAAGTGAATAATTCTTAAAAAAACCATAATAGAGTCCATCGTCTCCTTAAAATATCTAATTTTTAAAGAAATATTTCACAGTATTTAAGCTTAAAATAAAGCCATCTGCAGCATTTCACTCTTTATAAAATATGAAGCACATTTTAATTTTTTTTTTGGGGAGGGGAGGGGAGGGGATTGAGAGTTGATATGCTCATTTTGGATTGAACACTGGAATCCAATTTCCATTTAAGAATTCAAAAATGAATGCAAATACCTGCAACTCATTTTAAACACAGTTATAATTTTTTTAATCTCTTTTCTTTATAATTTCTTCGGGAAACTTTCTGAGAAAAAAATAATCTTCCTACAAAATATTAATTTTAATCCGATTATCAAAACGATGGAATAAATTTCTTAAGCTATTGTCAAGACGTTTTTGAGTAAAATCACATTGCTTTTTCTACTTTTCTGTCAAATCTGTTCGGCATAAAGCTTTTAAATGCATTTTATTATTCAGTTATTTAAAGGAGTTCCTTTAAATTTGATTGGAAATTAATCCTAAGAAAACGTTTTAAAGCTCCTGTATAATATAAAATTTACATTTTCTTATCATTACTAAATACAAATTCTTTTTTATTGGCTATTCTAAAAGAATAAAGAAATTTTGCAAGTTAAATTATTTGTATTTCTCTACAATACTTAAAGGGATATTCAATATTTTCATTACAGTCCCTAGAATACTAAATACATTTTAAATATGTATTCAGTATTTTCTTTATAGGCATATTTCAATTTAGAAGGATTTTTAGATGTAGAAATACAACTAAAATGGAAAAAAAAACTTTTGTTTTCACTATGGGAAGATTAAGGATATTTAAATACCTATGATAAAGCTTATTTTTACATTTTAACACAGTATTTTTTTATAACCACGCACTTAAAAACACATTTCAAATAATATTTATTATTTTTATAAATTATTCGTTAAATTAGCTTTAATTTAAGCTTAAAAAAGACAAAATCATGAAAATATTTTTAAAAAATAGGAAATGTTGTTTATATTTTACTTAGCAATGTAATATTCGCATTTAAAAAATGGTAAGATCTTATTTAACATATTTTGTTTTTAAACATTAAAATTTTACCTGCAGTTGTAATAATGTATAAAAATAATTAAATACACTTTAAAGTGTAACATTATTTTATATATCAATAGATAATAAAGCAGGATAAATTTTAAACATAAAAAACAAAAAAAAACAAAAAAAAAAACCCTTCAAAACAAAAAAGAACATAAAAACCTTCCTAAGTCTTAAAATATATCTTCATTCGGCTTATGAATATATTTTTATTTTAATCTACAATAGATTATACTGAATAGAAATTCGTTCCTTAATTTGCAGAAAAGTGTCTTGATTTATTGACTAATAATGACTGTTATTATTATCAATAACTTAATTAAAAACTTTTAAAGAAAGTGATTCTATAATTGCACGTGGACATAGGTTTGCATTGTAGGCTTAAAAACTTAATTTTAAATTAATAATTGGCTTAAACCCCGGATGTTTTACGTTGAAAATATAGTTTTTCTCAATAATAATTTTAGAGAAAACAAGCAATTCCTGTTCAAAAAAAAAATCCTCTTATTTTTTTTAGTGTGGCATTTTTTAATTTTTTTTTCTGTTTTAAATATTAATATGAATGCATTTTTGTTCTTTGATTCTTTCTGCATTGCCTTTTCATACTGATGTAAATAATAAACCCATTTTTTTTTAAATCTGAAATGAAAGAGTTACTTTTTGCGAGTTTAATGGATTGTTATGAGCGAGGATTGTGGTTCGCAGCCGAGTAACAATACAAAAGTAATTACTCGTGTTTCGTAGCTGTTATCTGGCTTATAAACTTTTCACCACAATACTCTCCCTCCAGTGAGTCGAAGGGAGACGAACGATATGGCTGTTGAGGAGTGATGTTTTTAGCTGTTGAGTCTAATGCTCCTATACCCATTTGAGCAGTGCAAGCGTTATGGCGAGCGTATGTGGGTGAGTGGTTACTGTTGCGTCAAGTGAGGCTGATGGCTTTGTGTTGTTACGTCAAGTGAATGTGACGACTTTGGGTTGCTGTGAGTAGATGGTGCCACAGCAGCTGTACGAATGTTCATCGTTGGGAACTGGGCTGTAGACCCAAACACTGCCTTCTCAGTTTGAACACAACTGCATTTTTTAAAGAATTAGTTACAAAATTGGCTTCGTACAATTTCTTAATGAGGATAATCTAAAACCTTATTTTTGTTGCTGTTTCACTTAAATAGAAAAGAGTCAATGTTTCATTATGTATTTCTAATGTTCTACCAAATGCACTACAAATAATTAAAATAATTGTCACCAAAAATCCATTTCCATCAAGAAAATACAATATTTCTGGAATAAGTTATATGGAGGAAATGCATATATCATAAATTGCTTTATTATTAAATGCCTTTTCATGTGATATTACATTTATAAGAAAATATTTTTTGCTTTAATAGTTAACATAAAATCAAATCTAAAACGAGGCAATTTAAATGAAGAGTAAAGAGAAAGAAGTTTAAAAGACTCTGGGATTTGTAACACGATGCCATTTTACATATTCTTTCTTTATAAAATATTATATACTAAATTTACATAAAAGATATTATTAGAATCATTTTATTATTTAAGATTCTATACTTTTGAATTATTATTTATAGGTCTGGACTTCAATAAATTTGCGATTAAATATGTGCAGACAGATTAGGTATTTTTTTAAGAAAAAGGTTTTTTTTATAGATAATGATCAATTTTCTTTCCTTTCATTTGACTTTCATATCAAATTTTAGCTTCTCATTTTATTTCTTTTATTACACTAAGTTTACGTTTTTTATAATATATGTCAGTTTAAACAGTTATTAAAAGTTACTCAAAAGGTTTCAATTCCTATTTTTATTGAGATATACGCTCCTGAGAGTTAACTGTGATAAAAATTAATAAGAAAAGAGAAAAAAAATATTACTTCATTATTTAATACTATATTATTATATTTAATTATTACTATTATATTATTATATTTAATTATTACTACTATATTATTGTATTTTATTGTATCAGTAAAATATTACAGTTAAAATATTTGTAAAATCAAAACAATAAAAGAGCAATAAAATTCCTCGTGAAATTTTAAACTTAACACGAAATA
>JAPMOR010003668.1:0-17049 GCA_026543865.1 Argiope aurantia | reverse complement strand
ATATATATATATATATATATATGAAATTATGAAATGTGTATTATATATTACTGTTCGGAGGCTATTTTATTATTATATTTTTTGGTAATGCAATGAGTTGTTGAAGATTAAGTTATAATTTAATTGGGTGCTCTCTATATTAATTAATTTAATTTTAGAGTTATTAATGGAATATTGCAATTGGTTTTACTCCTACGAAGTTTTTGGGATTCATTTGCATTAAAACGTTGTGGAGAAAGGAAAATAAATGTTGATCTGAACTATTATTTCAAAAATATATTTAATTATTCAAAGTTAAAAATAAATTGTTTTTCTCAGAATTTTACGAAACAATTATTTAAATTTTAAAAATTTGAATAATTCATAATTCGTATAAATTTCCTTCATACTTATAATGATTATATATTGCAATAGAAAGCGGCTTACAGATAAAATAAACATATATTATTTTATAAAAAAATGAATCTTCTTTATATAATGTAGATTACAGTTTTGACGATGACAATAATAAAGATTATTTTCATTTTTTTATATCTCTAATAACTTTCCTTTTCATTCCAAAATACTTTATTATAAATATGCAATATATTTATGATTTCGTACAGCATTCTGAATGTTTTATAATACCATAACGTATATTGATGTTGTTGTGTTCTTTAAATAAAATTATATATTAAATAATAAGCAGTTTAAGTAAAAGGCATTTTAAATAAAAATGAAACAGTTTGATTTTTGAAGTTTATTTGACATTGATGTATTATATTAAATAATGTTTAAATAAGTAGTTAGAATAGCATTGATCAATTGCATAAAATGGATATATTTCGCATTCTAATCCTTTTTTCTTAGCACTGCAGATATAAGCCTGAGATTCTATCAAAATTAATCTGAAACACAGACTAGTTAAGAAGCAATTGTTTAGCCAAATTTCTACATTTATATTCGGCATCATTTACAAACTAATTTATAAATAACTATGATTACAATCTGAATTGCATTTCTGAAAAGCATGTATGCATTTCAGGCTATCGTATTAGCATTAGCAAGGAATTAAGTTACCTGTTTTCATATTTTTCAGAAAAACAACAACTAATAACAAGTTTGTATAGCTAAAAAACGAGTAAATGGATTGAATTGAAGCATGTAAGTATCTTCATAATATTATACCGCATTTATTACATGTACTAAAATCAGTGGTTTATAATAATTTAAGGACTAAATATCTCTTTACTTTATTAATTTTAACGAATCATTTTCAGAAATTCTATTTCTCTTTAATATCTCTGAATTGTAAAAATAAATATCTTTAGGGAATCTGTATATATCTTGTTGCGAAATTTTCTGCCGGGGTTCGTTTGGATAGTGGTAGTGATATGGTGTGTAGAACTTTCAATCAGCAGGCAGAAGTAGAATAAAAACAACGACGTTTATTTACACGAAGACACACAGGACAGCACAAAAACGATAACTATATACAGCATAGAGACGACTATCTTCAGCCGTGACGTGTAGCATACAACAGCATACAACCAGAATCTACTGCAGACAGTAGCGCACAGCTCAGTTCAGCACGAGCTTGACTCCGTCGCTGCTCACCGTCGCTTACGACTCCTCCGCTCCGTCTTCAGACTTCTCCGACTCTCGAACTCCTACTGCCTTCTACCTTCGAACTCGGACTACTGGCTTGACTTCTCTGGCAGCTGCAGCCCTCTTTTATAGGTCTGAGGAGGCGGGGCAAGAAGCCTCTCAACCAATCAGGAACGTTCGAGGCGTATCTCGGTTCCTACTGGACGGATCGGGAAAATTCTCGAAGTTTCGGGTATTATCTATTTTGGCGCCAAAGTCCCCAAATTCGTCGCCAAGTCGCCAAATGGTCGCCAAGTTTGTCGCCAAGCTCCGGGACCTTTGCCGCGCCACCTGGACTCTGTCCCATTCAGATAACTGTAAAACTTTCTTTCTGTTGATGGAACAAACTATGCTGGGAAGCCGAATTGTAGGTTTGTAACAATATATATGTGCACAATCAATCAATCAGTTCAAATCATTTGCTTAAGATAACACTGCTAATGATTCAAATACCTCGATGCTTGAAAAGTTTCTTCAGGTTTTAAATATTATATATTCTAGAAAAGATGGTAAGAGTAAAATTTATTATTTCTTTCATTCTTATTTTTCATTTTTTCTAATTATATTTAATACCTGATGATCTGAAGGATCCTTCTTCCTCTAAGAATTTTCAAAAGATGTAAGTATAATAATATTTAGAAATGTTGACAGTTCATAATTATAATTACAGAAAACAGAATAATTTGAAAAAAAAAATTACTATTCAGTTTACAAGCATAGTATATTTAGATAAGCATGATCTTTTTACATTTTCCTAACTTTTCACTTCATCATTTTGCAGATTGGAAAATGAGTAAGTGTGTAATTAAATAAATACCTTCTTTCATTTAACTAATATTTAACCACTCTGACTTGGAAAAATTTGGACATTTTGACAGAACTTAAATGCTTGTTTGTTACACTAATGTTCAAAGTTAAGGTTTGATAAATATTTTTTACATGTAGTAGGTAACAAAATCAAATTTATATAAAGGGTAGCTTTAGATTTTATTGAAGTATTTTATCAAATAAAAGAATTAAATATAAATAGAAAATGAAAAAAAATGTATCTTCATTAAAAATACTTATGCATGAATTCCTAAGAACAAAGTATAGTGAATGATTTATTTAAAATAAAGACTTGTTAAGAATGTGATCATTATTTATAAACTTTGATTGAAAAGAAAAATAATGTTACACACTTTATTACCAAAATTATCTATAAAAATTTGTAATTTATTGAATTTTAAAATATAGATTTTTTTTAAATAAAAAAATGGATAAATTACACAGTTTTTAATAAATATGTATTTTTGCTTATCGTATTTTGTACAAACAATTATTAAAAATAATCGACTTAAAAGTGGAGCTTTATTTGATGGAATTATATCAATATTTTTTCAATCAAAACTATCTCACATCTAAAGAAATTGTGAGGAGAGAAAACTAATAATTTTTGTTTCAAGAATATGGACTGGTTTACTGAAATTGTAAAATATATTTAATGTTTAACAAAATAATATCTGTCATCTTATTAACGCCAAAATTCAGAATTTAAAAGTATTCAAAACTGAAAAAAATTCTTCACATTTTAATCGACAAAATTTTAATATAAACAGAATGAGGCAAATTCTGAGTGATAAAATGTTCACAAAAAATGTGTCCAAATTTTAAAATTCAAAAAGCATTGTAATGAAAATTAAATGAAAGCAATTTGAATTTTTATTAAAAGCTTTTAATAAAATTGATAAAAAAAAAACATTAGCTATACTGTCATGTGATAATTTTTTTTTGTTTTTAATGGAACAGGAATATATTTCATAGCAGATTTCGGTAAATCGGAGTTTAATTATATTGTAAATCATATTAACAGTGATATATTTTGGAAATTTATGTTAGAATTCGATCCCCTGACATCAAAATTCAGTCATATCAAGTCCTTGAAATCATTTCTGCGCTCCAAATTTAAATACAATTATATGCTCTCTAATATTTTATGCACAGCACTTCAATCAACCATTAAATCTCCCCCCCTCCCCCCTCCAATAACTGAAAATAAGAAGTTTTTAGAAAGTTATATCTAAAGTCTATCTTAGTTTTTATTTCATTATTGTTTTTCATATGAACACTGCCATGGAAATCATGAAAACATTCATCTGAGGGAAAGTGATGGTTTATTTTATTTTAGGAATTTTGATATTTTACGCATATTGCAAATTGTGTTTCCTTTATTTAAACACGGATAATTAATGAAAATTCAATAAAAATATTTTTAAATATTTTGAGGAATAATATATTTTAAAATATTCACTTTCAATTATCATTTCAATGTACACATTATAGAATATATGCGTGAGGAGTTAATTTTTCAATAAAAATGTCTTTATTATATTTAGATATTTATTAAAAATTACTTAAATAAAAATTTTAAATTTTGGATGATCTTGTTTTAAAAAAATTGCACCATCTTTTCTATTCTCAAATTTTTCCATCCTTTATTGCTAATTCACTATTCTAGGTGTACTTTATAAGACTGACAAGGGCATAAGAAACATTCAAAAGGTATTGTCGAAGTAATAGTTGCATATCCTGGCATAATTACTCATAGAGCAATAAACTGATAAAACAATCCGTTAATAAACTGATAATTAAACAGTTAATAAAAAAAGATGAACTGTTCAAAAATATCGCTTTATTGTTAAATACTAGTCAAAGTCGTCTGCGTCTCAAATAAAGAAAAAAGTAATTTTTAACATATTCCCAGTTACAGAAAAAAGATTGTTGTTGATCCAATGATAAAAAAAATATCAGCCTTGTTGCTAAGATTCGTTAATAAAGCACATTTACATATCCTTTTTCAACTATAATAAAAATATCCAAATATTTTTCATTTAAAAAACATTTTTAGTGCCAGGGCAGAATTCTTCACGTAGTGAATGCGTTACAGGAAATCTTTTTTTTAGGTTTCAGATCTGCATTAAGTTGCTTAAAGTTCTGTGTGAATAACTATAGAATTGAAAATAATATGCAAAAATAACTATTCGTGTATCAACCGCTTACTGGATAAATAAGAGAAGATTTCTTTCCTCCTAATAGATGTTTGATATATAGCTTGCAGTAAAAAAAAAAAAAAAATCGGGTATATTATGAAGCACGTTACGCTTTTTAGAGCACATAAGAACATTTCTCCATTGACCTCCAAGAAATAAGAGTATTCTATTTTATTATTTTTGATTAAGTTCTCATATATACTTAAAGAAGGTAGACGCGTTAACTATTATAAAAAACAAATGAGGCCTACATGTAATTACGAAAATAATCATCGAAAATCTGAAGGAATATCATACTTTTTTATTGCATCGAAATTAAAACTGTAATAATTTCTTGATAACATGCATATGAAAAAAAATCACTCATGCTTAGTATTCCCATGGTTTTAATCATTCTTTCGATTCTACATTTTATGTAATAGAGTTAATTAGTTTTTTCTAAACGCGCCGATGCGTGATTGCTTTCAATAACTTCACACGTTACGCATTTCATCAATCATGAAATAAGTACAAATAGTTCTTGTTCTACATTCTCGCATGTCTTTATTGATTTTCTTAATACATTAAGAAAAATAGCGAGCTAGGATATTAAAACTGAAGATATAATGGGGATATATGCATTTTTTAGGATTAGAAAAAGGAAAATGAGGAAACATAAAAGAAATATGTATTCATCTTTTATGTAAGAAATAATGAACGATTAAATATATTAAAGTAAACATCTAAGTTTTTTTTTACCCGGTTTCCATTTAGACAGAATAAAGTTTTTTGAGTACCGATTCGTTTACTTGTTTAGCCGAGAAAGTTTTCTGTGGTTTCCTAGCCAAAGAAACAAAACCAATTTCTTTTATCCAACGAAGAGCAAATAATCACTCCCGAAGGGTACGGAACTTTCGATCCAGTTTCAGTTCAATAATTATTACAGTCAGTTCAAATGGAAGAAAAGTGCTGAGGAGCTTATTGCCAAACATATTTATAAAATAATGATTTCAAATTGTTAGTTTGTTGTTTATTTTTTAAAACATAACAAAGGCATTAGCATATTTCTTTCCATAATTTTTGAAGGTTTTTTTGTGATCTATCATAATTATAACTCCTTGTGTAGAAAATTTTGTAAGAAAACTTTATGAAGCTAGTTGCAAAACTGTTAAAATTTGAAAATCATTATCTATTTCATCTACAGATCTATAATAATCCATAAGATCTATACTATTTCATCTATAGGATTTATAAGAATTTATAAGATATATACTTTTTCGTCTATAAGGATCTATAAGATCTATACTATTTCATCTATAAGAATTTATAAGATATATACTTTTTAGTCTCTAAGGATCTATATGATCCATACTATTTCATCTATAAGCATCTATAAGATTTACACTATTTCATCTATAAGATCTATAGTATTTCATTTATAAGAATCTATAAGATCTATATTATTCAATCTATTAGAATCTATAAGTTCTATACTCTTTCATCTATAAGAATCTATAAGATCTATACTATTTTATCTATAAGATCTATTACAATCTACAATATCTATGCTATTTCATCTATATGATCTATAAGATGTATGCTATTTCAACAATAAGATCTATATTATCTATAAGAAATGTGACTTCTTTCAGAATAAAAAGAAACTATTATTATCTATTAAAATTAACGTATATTAAAATCAGTATTATTATAAATATATTTATCAATTATTAAAATCTTCTCAAAGAGTTCGAAATCATCAAATGATTTCTCTCAGTTCATATTTTTTCTCATTTTTATGATATGGTTAGATAATAATACCCCCCTCCCTTTTGACTTCTCTGCAGAATTACGAAAGGAAGAGTTTTGCCAAGTACGAGCTTCGGCAATATGAAATAGGATTTTCGTCCCGGTCAATAATTTAGCACTTACGTGATTTGAACTGGAAAATAAAAGTCCCCCTGGATGCTGAAAACATCTTAGGGTCGATTTACTTTTCGTTTTTCCCATCTATGCTGATATTTTTTAAGGGCATATGAGACAAGCATGCAAGGATTCGATATATGCTTATACCTTGCATGTATGAAAAAATGCAGAAGGAACAAAAAAGGAGTGAATAAAACGATATTTCTTTTTTTAATGATGAAAGTGTAAGATCCATTCCAATTTAATACCGTATGTTAATGGAATGTATCACGAATTTCTCATTCTACGTTTATTTTCTGACCCAGTTCGCTCTTTGAGAAATTCGTTTCCAGTGCGAATTTTATGAAATGAGAAAAAAAAAAATTGCTATTGGAACATTGTGTATTGCTTTCTTATTTATGGTGTAGAAGGAGATTTCACTGTAGCAGGCATATATATTCAAGAATTTCAAATTAAGTGGGGACAAATTGATTTCTTCGTAAAATATTCAATGTTGAAAAGAAAATAATGTAAATTCAAATACCGCAAAATAAACCGAATTATTATTTGAATGAATATTATTTTTCAAAAATCTTTTATTGTTTCAAATATTGGTTTTATAAAAGTTTTAAAATATTAGAAATTGTTAATGAATAAATTACATTTATACTAGCATAATTTGATTATAGTCAATTATGCATATCGGACTATTATGATATGAACGTATCGTGTTATGTACAAACATAGCATATTATGATAAAAATGTAAAAATACATTTTTTGTTCTGAACGATATTTAATACTATAAATGCTCATAACTTTTGGATAATTTATATAAAATTATTAAATAAAATTAGAATTGTTTTTTAAGAAAGGTGGTTCAGTGCATTCAAGTCTGTATCATTTGTAGCTTTCCATGCTTTTGTATGTGGAAAAATAAATAATATATTTAATGTTTATCATTCAAAAAGTGAAAATCCTTCGAATGATCAAGACATTTAAAGACTTTTAATTAATTTAAATGAATAAAGGATTTGAATTCTTCTTATTTAGAATTTTAAAAAAATCATAGCTTATATTGAAGTGGTAGATAAATATATGAATAAACTAATAACTATAGATTCTTTGAAATGAATTAAATGTATTTCAGATTATTGCATATAAAAATTTGTTCAAAAGAATTATTAGCTTGGGTAATATCTTAATTTTTTGTTTGTACTATTAGCATTACATATCACATAATTTAAAAAAAAGAATAAAGAAAAATATTTGGTACAATTAATACTATATATGTATGCTGTCAAATATAGGAAAATACACAATCGGTTACATTACGCATTTTGTAATAGCATTGAAGAGTAATAAAAAGCAAAATCGAAATTCTAAAAAGATCCAAAAAGATGAAAGAAGAACCAACCAACTTATTTGAGAATTAGATACAGATTTAATTTACTTCAATTTTAACTATTTAAAGTTTTCTTATGTCATGTTAACAAAGTCTCGAAATTTCTTTTGATTATAGCTTGCTTAATAGTAATTTATATTTCATCGAAAAAAGTGAAAATCCACGAGGCAAAAATATCTATGCATCATTTTACATAATATTTCCTGACAAAAAAATTATTTGGCATCATATTTTTGTAAATTTTTATTTGCTAACTCCAAATTACCCAAGGCATATTTTGCATAATATTTTCTTCAAAAGAAATTTCGTTTATTATTTCTTTCTCTGAAAGTTTTTATTCATTCCATTATATTTACAGTATAAGGCATTCCGAAAATAAAAATAATAAACTTCCGGTATAGTAGTTGGCTTCCTAGTGAATAATAAATGGCATGAGGTTGAGTTGCCTCCACTCCGATTATAGGAAGCATCTGCTACGGGAAGATCGTATCATGGCTTCTGATGTCATTATTTCAGTTTTAGTTTATACAACTCTCATTACCATCAGATCCCTGTCATAGCAATTATTTCATTTAGTATAGACTAGCGCAATGGAAAATGTATACTTATTTATTCTTTTGTTCCATTACTTTTATAAAGCTGAATTTAATTCTAGTGATATCAAAATTCTATTTTTAAAACAAAAGCTAAGTAATTAAAAGCAGCATTTACGGTAGTAAAACTTGACTCTTCAATTCAAATAGAAATGGAATTTCATTTGTTGTAACATTCTTATTGTTTGCCCACAATAGAATCTTATTATTTTCTAATTAAAATTGTGTTATAGACGAAAATTTTGTGTACAAATAATATAATTTTAATGACTATTAGTAGATTTTTTTCTTAACTGATATATAAGATATTTAAAAAAATGCTAAATGTCATTAGTAGGTGAAAAAGCTATTATACGTATACTGCAAAATTTACATTGCGATTTTAATTTCTTTATGGTTTATTCTTATTGTTGTATTGAATTGATCTAAATTTTGTTATTTATTCTTTCATTGTAAATCGATGATTGCAAGTATTTTTCTGTTCAAAAATGGAGTTACTTTATTAAAGTTATTTAAAAAATGAAATAGTAATTTTTTTCTATACAATCTTTATTTCAAACAAAATGATCAGATTATGCATTTGAAACTATTTTTTTTTCAGAATTATATTTTAAATAAATTATGAATTCAATTGATTAATGTGTTTTGCATCAAAATCATAACTCACTAAAAAATTAAATATTTCATCAAGAAATATTTATCTATAATTTAATGATAAATGTTTGGAATAATTGAAATTTGTTAATATGTTAATATGACAGTTCATATGTTATCATTGATTAAAGTTGACATATTTGCTTGATTTGAAATTTAAAATGTTATTTCATGTTTATTTTAAAAGACTGAAATCTTCAAAAAAATATGAAATATTTAAAATTCTTATAAATTAGAAAAAAAAATTGTCTGCAACATTCTTTGCATCCTCATTTAACATTAAGATATTTTGAAGATGCTTACAATATTTTATTTAATTTACACAGAATTTAATTTACTTAGATTATAATAATTAATTTAATTTACTTAGATTATAAAATATCCTTGTATTTAAAAATTAACAGAAATTAAAATTCTCACTGAATGCAAATCCAGATTGAAAATCATTATGAATAAAAATATATTTCATTTTAATGTAATATAAACTTGATTTATATCACCTCTCTGTCATAATTTGAAAAGTCACAACAGCATTTTTAATAGTTTGTTCATACTTTGCTTATTCTAAGTACATTCTAATGAGAGTACCTTTTAAAACTGGAAGAACAAACAGAAAAATGCAAACAGACAAAATTACATGTTTTTTTTTCAAATTTTAATGTAGAAAATATGTAAATTAGAGGCAACATTACAATTATTTCAGAATTGTGTCGCTTGTTTAATCAGTCTCTTGTGCTGTTTTTCTTCGTCTGGCGATGTCATTAAGAGAAGCTGGCGTAAATGTAATTTGAGAAAAGTGCAAGACTATTTCAAAACTTAGTGAAACATATTCCATGATACTATTTTAAGATTTGCTATCCTAAATAAGCACTGTCTACAGAGTGATTAAAATAAAATTATTTCTTAATTTAACTGTTTATTTAGTAAAACTTCTACTATACTTTTTCATGCCTCAGATTAGCAGGAATTAATTTGAACTATTTTCATTGCGATATAAAGTAAAATTGCTTTCGCTTACTTAACCTGAAAATGAGTCACAATAGACATTTTCCAGAAAGATAATTTAATACTTACGGTTTCAACTAAGAATTTTAAATGCTGATTAACTCTTAAAAAACTTTTTAACTTAAAAAGTCTTTGAGTGCAAAAGTTGATAAATATTATTAGTAAGCAAATATAATTCAAAAAATATCCCCACTTTCAATAATTTGATTAAAATACTCTTATAAACACAGTGAACTTAAAAACTGAAAATATAAAAAAAGTTACCTGATACTATTTTTATAAGAAAACATTTCGGACAACATTTTTCAAGAGAAATTTGTATTTTAAAGGATAGCGATTCTTTAAATGCATTTTTTCTTAATCTCGTCACAAGCATTAATATAAATATTTTCATTTTAATATCTGTTTTATTGCAACTTTTACTGTAATTGTTTTTACCTTATTTTGATGTGAATATTTAAGCAGCAATTTAATTTCGAATATTTAAAAAAAAGTAGAAAAAGAAGGGAAAACACAAGTTCTGAAATAATAATGCTTGTGCTAAACTTCCTATTTATGAATTGATAATGTGGAATGCATGTGGAATTGTTAAATTGTTAGAGTCACAGTAACTTTTGTTTAATCTTCGAATTTATTAAGAATATTTCCATTAAACAAACGAGAAGAACAGAAAAATTCCCGTATGATTTCAAAAGATAGCTATGTATGTTTCATTGTATTATATTGACAGCTGGTTTTGGTGGTTTTAGAGAAGTTAAACACCTGTTAATTATTTGAGTGGGATGAAAAGTTTCCGGTTGACCTACAGGAGGCGCTTCCCCAATTTTTTTACTAAAGCACCTCAAAGTGCCATCTTTGTTTAATACTGATTGCATATTTTAAAAGATTTGTGTTTAGTTGATTTAGTACTATGCTGTTTTAGAATTACCTTCTTTTGTTTTTAGCCCAGTATGGAGAAAAATGAAGTTTGAGTTGTGATAAACTATTTTTTATGAAAGGCTTATCTCCAACAGATATTTAAACTGGGTTAGATGACCACAGGTAGAATCTGGTTCTTCATTTACAATAAATAAAGCATGGGTTGCAGACTTTAAAGGTAGTCGTACAAGCACTCTCGAGGCTCTCGCAACACCAAAATCAGCCAATGCAGATGAAATAGAAAAATATTGTGAATGATCGTCTATATTTATTGACAGAGTATTTATAGTACAATATTTATTGAGAGTATTGTATGCCTAAAAAAGGAACATATCATATTTAAATCGATATTTTGGGTGCAAGAGAGTTATCAACACGTTAGTTATCAGTTATTTGTTGTCCTTGGATCAAACATTGCAGCGCATGGTGATATCAGAACTGTATAGTTCAAACCAAACTGATTTTCAGCGGCGTTTTCTTATTGTGGATGAAACATGGATCCATCACTATATTCCAGAGATCAAACAGCAATTAAAACAGTGAACACCGAAGGACGAATCAGCATCAAAACACGCTAAAAGTGCGCTATCTGCTGGAAAGTTTATGACAACAATTTTTAGGCACATTAAGGGGATTTTATTATTGGATTATTTAGAAAAAACCATGTCCAAAAATGCTGAATTTTATGTTAATCTTTTGGATAAATTGCCTTCCAAAATCAAAGAAAAAAGACTAGGTTTCGCGAGGAAGATAGTCCAATTTCATTAGGATAATGCTCCCATCCACAAGGCAGTGTGATGGCAAAACTTCATGAATTGAAGTTTGAAATACTTCTTCATGCTCCCTATTCTCCTGATATGGTTCCATCTGATTACAACCTCTTTTCCAACTTGAAAAAATTTCTTCCTGGAAGAAAATTCTATTCTGATATCGAAGTCATGTCAGCCACCAATGCCTACAGTGAAGCCTTTGAAGAAAGCTGTTACAGAGAGGGGGTTCAAGCATTGCCGTACCTCTGTATGTCTTAGACTATGTTCAAAATAAATCAATCATTAAACAGATTTTTTTTTATTTTCCTTGTTAGGCTGGAAACTTTCAGATTATATCGCTTTAAATTTCATAAAAAGACCATTTTTTTACTGTGTTGAATATGCTAAAATTTGTGTTAACTAAGTAACATTTGGAATATGATTTAGTTTCCTGAATTAATTGGAAGAAAAGGGTAGCTGGAACGCATTGAAGGCTCTTGGAAGTTAATTAGGCCAATACTTCAATTGATAAATCACGCAGAGAATTGTTCCAGCGTTTGAAGAATGGTGATTTCAACGTTGAAGATAAATCTGCTGACTCAACAAGCAATTTCCGTTCGACTGAAATCCATAGGAATGAATCAAAAGCAAAGCAATTCAGTGTCTTATGAACTGAAACTGGGAGACTCTGAAATGCGATTTTTCACTAGCTGATTCTTAGCGACTCAAAAGAAGCGTTTTTTTAACATCGGATTGTCACTGGAAATGATAAATGTATATTCTACGACAATGCGAAGAAGAAAAATACTACGCTGTGACCAGTCAATTGTTGTCATCAATCTCAACCTTAACATCAAAGCTGAATATTCACGGTTCAAAGATCATGTTGTGCATGTGATGGGACCAAAAGGGTGTTGTATACTAGGAGCTGCTATAAACTGCTGCTTCTATCACGGGTGATTGGTATAGGCTTTAATTGATTCATTTCAGTTGCTCATTACAAGAAAAATGGCCGGAATACGAGCAAAGAAATAATTAAGTTATTCTTCTGCATAATAATATCTGACATCATGTCCCAAAAGTTGTAAAAATATTTTGAATTGCTTAAGTGATATATTTTACCGCACACGCCGTATTCTCCGGGCATTGCCTCTTCTGACTACAGGTTGTTCTGATGGATTCAGATCACTGGTTAATTTTTTTCGCAGATATCGAAAATTGGCTCCTAACTTGGATCGCTTCAAAGAAGAGACATTTTTTTAGAGGGAATTCGAAAACTGCCTAAAGGGTGGGAACAAGTAATAACCACTGAAGGACATTATTTTGATTAAACTGTTCATTTTCATTTTGCTCTGCAGTAAATGCTTTTTTGACCACAAAAACAGACCAAACTTATTTGTATTCCTAATAGTACATTTGCTTCTGCTTCAAAATGGTTATCAGGCATTTTTGAATCTGCTATGTCTGCATAAACTAACATTTTGAAGAAAAAAATATATAAAAATTATTTTAATCTGTTGGAGTAATTAACACATTCCTTGGAATATGCATAAATATATAATGGAGAGGAATAGACAATTTTATAAATTTATTTTTTAGAAAAAGAAAACTTAAAATTTCTAGTTTAAGCAAAAAATGCTTGATATAATTTATTTTAAATTTATAACTTACTAATTAAATAATGACATATTAAAATCCAAAACTAATGAAAAAATGTATTTTCAGTGATCAATATGAACTGATATTAAATTATTAATAAATTCTAAAAGGTTAAAATTCCTATACTTTCCATTTTTGTATCCTTTGTTTTAGGATTCTTATTTTATTATTGCGCCTGTAAGATGAACTTTGCCCATTTCTACAAGATTGTTGTTTTTGTTTCGGATGAATTGCTATGAGGAATAGTTAGCCGAAGAAGGAGGAAGTCTTAGAAAGACAACCCAAGGCACCAATGGAAACTGATAAGGCTTCTTAGTTTCATAAGAGGAAAGAGGAGTTGAGTTTGAATTGTATTTATTACCGTCAATCAGGCTTAATAATCTTTTGATACTTTATTCTTTCCTTCAGATCTCTGGAGGAATCTACGGTCTGCTGCAAAGTGATTAATGCTTAGTCGTTTTAATATATCGTCTTCTAAAAAAGCATCCATGAAATATGAACCCATATTTTTTTGTAAATTAAATTTGAGCGATATTGTCCATTGTAAAAGCTACTTAAAACTTTTCCAAGTAATTGGATACTGTACTATTATATTATATATAATTTCATAATATCCTTCTTACGGTCATATATCAAATTCGTTTTGTGTTATCAAGAAAAACTGAAATGTGTATAATTTTTTATAAAGAAATCATAACAAAACATGCACTTATGCCTTTTTATCACATTTCTATCACGAAGTTGTTTCCGAATTTTTAACATTAATTAAGAATATATTAGAAATGGCAATGCTCCCTGTTAGAAACATCATAAAAATCAGTCATAATTTGTTCTTCATATTTTAATGACTTATACCTTTAATTAAAATATAATAAAGAGGAAAAAAACAATGAAAATAATTTGCATGGGAATTCGTCCTTTACAAGGATGTTCCCATTTAGGATTTAAGAAATGCATGAGCCCTCATTTAACATATTATACAAGAATGCTTAATTAGTAATTTTGGGCATAAGATCCATCACCTAGTTTTCGAACTTCCAGTCTTTATTGTGAGGACATTTTACAACTAAAAGAATAGATTTTATTTAAATTAGGCCAGTATTTTTTATAAATTAAAAAAATTCCTGCCTTTATAACATAGTTCACAAAATCAGGGAATGATTTTCTATGTAAAGGAAACAAACAAAGAAATGTAGTCTTTTGTTTTGATTAAACGAGAATACTAGAAAAGAAAATGAAGTAAGTGATTTAATTATGCACAGCTATTCAGGCAAATCTTCGAATTCCCCACAACTCTGTATTTTAATGTGAGAGTATCAAAGGATTGGAAAAAACTTGTTGAACAACGTGATCCTGTCTATATGCCATTACTGTTAATGTAAGGGGGGAAATAAATAATTAATTAGTCAGATTGGATGAATGATAATGCCAGCCATTAATAGATGAATTAATTAATTTAAGCATGTCAATGGATCCCAAAAGATCTGTTGGACAATCTGATCTTCTATATGCCATTGTTGATAAAGTAATTAAATAGTCTTTATGATCATGTGTCCCACTGAACAATCATTATGTAGCATTCTTCTCTAGTTCAACATGCTTTTAACATTTGTCCATTCACACCAATGCGCTTATACTCAAACAAAATAATTGAATTAGCATCTCATTTGCATGATCGGACAAGAGTCTCTGAATTTTTCTTTGTTTTACTGATTCTTTTTTAAGTTAAAGAAGAAAAAAATGCTAGTTCATTTTTTTGGTCTCTTCATGTAAGCATGGAAGGAAGAAATAGAACTATTTCTTTTGTTAAGATAGAATGGTTCATATTTATTTTTTTAAATTAGAATATATAAATATATGTATATATATAACATAAATTAAGAAGATGAAATGAAAGTGCTATGTATTTTTGAAACCTTTCTGCATGAAAATCAATTTATACTCTAATTTTCCGAGGGTGATTACGAACGGGAGTCTGATAAAGCCATTTAAGGAGGGGCAGAGGCAATTTTCTCAAACCAAATAAAATAGCGTGTCTTGCACCCTCTCAGTGTTGATAGCTGAAATATTTCAAATACTGAAATGAAAACAGCACATTTTTAAAAATTGGTACTATGCATTATGAAAACATTTTGGTTATTAAGTCTTGAGAGAGTAAGATAAAGACAAATTAGCAAATCAAGCAAGTGAGATTGTAAATTGTGAGAAGACGTGCAACGAATTAATTGGCAAGGTTGAAAGATGATTATAATTGAGAAAGAAATTAACATAATACCGGGTTACTTTAAATAACCACTTTGAGTAGTTATGAAACATTTCTCACTTGTAATAGGAAATAAAGAAAATATAAATTGATTTCCTTTTAAATTTTTGCTATTTTATTGTTTATTACTTCTGAAAATGTGCTTAAATGCGCTAAAATATGATATATGTTTCTTTGTTTATTTCATTAATATATTAAATTCTTTACTTTAACTATAAAGATGATTTAAGATATTATGATTTATTTTTAAAAAATCATCCTGATATTGAAGGACTGCGTTGAACTATGAAAGACGTTTTCTATCACAGTGAACAGGAAGAAATTATTCTGAATTTATTATAGATAAAATAAAACATTACTAGGAATAAAAATGCGAAATATTTAATTTCCTTTTTAATTGAATTTGTTTATGTATCTCAAGTTGTTTATGACTGAGCAATTTAGGGACATTTTTTTTGAAAAACAATGTAAAGCAGCAGACATTTACAAAAATATACCTTAATAACTTTATTAAAATGTTCCTTTAATTCGATGAGAATGCATTCAGCGAACTTTCTTCCTGATTTTGGTAATTTTCATTGAAATTGAGCTTGGAGAATTTCGGAGTTTCCGCTAGTTCAAAAAGATATAAAAATACAAAAGACAATAAATCCAATTGAGTTTGACAGCTTAATCATTCTATAGAAGGCGACTTTTGTTTCCTTCCTTTTTTATTGTTTTAAGGAAGTTTAGGGAAAAACCATAGCAATTGCAAAATATATAAATCTTTGTTTAAGAATTTGTATCAATGAAGAATGTTTTACTAACTACAAATATTTAGCCTTGGTCAAATACAATTCCTTTTTTTTTTTTGCTTACCAAAACCTTTTGGTGTTAAAGAAAGAAAAAATGAAACTCACAATATTTTAGAAAATTCTAAAAGAAATGTATACATTCTTACCGACAAATTCAAATTTACGATATATATTACTCATAGAACTAAAATCTGTCTTCAAAGTTTTATAAAATATTTTTTCTAAGATAAATTCAGTTTATAAATGTTACTAATTATTAATCACAATTTAATTTTGAATAATTTCATTTTATTTTTAATTTGCGTTTCACGACTAGAGATTTGAATTTTTCTTAATGTATACGCATATTACTAAAGAAATTCAATTTGTATTTTTATCTTGCAGAAAAGTTTATCTTCGTTTAAGAAATATATCTTTCCATTTGAAAGTAGATATTTACCAGATGGTGAAAAAAGTATCTTCTATCATCTC